>CAMPDV010000804.1:0-161724 GCA_946699065.1 Loxodes magnus | reverse complement strand
GATCTAAAAACTCTTTTCTAATATAATCAATTAAGTATATCTTCAAACCACTAATAAATTAGGGTAATTATAAAATAATTAAAAAAATAGAAGAAATAATTTTAAATTTACGTAACTAAATACAAAATATATAAAAAGCATTACATTTACCATCATTAACTAGATAGTAACAACAAGAAAGAGTAGCATTATTAAATATAATTAAACAGTAGTAAGAGCAGATAAAGTAAAAGATTTATAAATATAATTAAGCTGAAAATGAACAAATAAATGTTAATTAAATTCCTGATCTGTTAATTTAAAATTGTTTAGTGGGAGTAGTTTCCTTGCGGAAAAATGCAGAATAAAAATCCATAACATTATAATATTGCAAGATATAGTAAATGAATATTTAAGTAATAAATTTTTGATTTTTACGCAATTAACATTCTAGAAAGTTGCTAAGTTCGTAGAAAATTTTTGAGAAGTAAAGTTTTAGCAAATACTAATTTGCAAGAAAACCCTTTAAATTTATCTAGCATATGTTATAATTAAGACATTTAAATCGATTCAAACAGTTACAAGTTAAGACTTGATATAAAAATTAATTTGATAGTTGAGTCATTGGAGCAAAATATAAGCTTAAACTTATTACACTATTAAAATATCCTGTTAAAATTAGAATACATTGTCTGTCTAAAAGTCACATATCTTTATTAATTTGTCAATTCTTTCTGATATTATGATTTTATTATCATGACTTAAAATTATTGCTATAGTCTGGTCTTTATATCTTTGAAAAAACGAATACTTGTCCAGTTTAGAAATTTCATATTTTTATATTCTTATCATAACTTCACGATACTATTTATTTATAGTCACTTACTAAAACTACCAATATTATTCAATTCGTGAGTCCCTACAAAATACTCTACAAATAGTTGTTTAGAAGTCTCAATCTTAATAGTATTATCATAATTTCTAATATTATTTATTTCTGGTCGCTATTACATCTATAGATAAGACCTCTCTCATATATCCTTATAAAAGTATCTTTAGAAATCCCACTCAGAAAGTCCCATATCTTTATTTTTGTATCAGAACTTCCTGATACGATTCAATTATAGTCACTAGTTTCAGCTACAGAAAAAACATAACTCATATGTTTCTGCAAGTAGCAAATGATTATGATTATTCCAGTTTTAAATTAGTTAAATTTGCAAATTAAAATTGGAATTTATTAGACATGCTTTTCTTAAGTTAGCAACATACATGCTAGTATTTTATAAGTTGCAATCTTACAGCAATATATCACTTGAATAAGCACCTTTGATTCTTATTGTTTCTAAATTTTTGTATATAAACGCATATTTTAAATTCTTCATAGCATTTATGGCATTAACTTAGGCTTGTCCTAAATCATTAAAAGTTTAGATAATTTGATGACTTTTTTATTTTATATAACAAGTTTTAACTTGAATTCTGCTTTAACTATTTTAAAATTTCTTTATTATAGCATAATTAGATTTTATTCAAAGGATTTTATTTAAACTTCAGATCTGATAAAACTTGTTTTGAGAATTTTACTACAAATATAACAGTATTCTCACTTGATATCGTTATCATATTAATCCTTTTAAATTAAATACTCGCCTTTAAATTTTCTACATCATATATCTACGAAACTTGATTCTTTGTTTCAGTTTATATGAATTTCATGCGTTGTAACAATTTGGAGCCAATTACTCAGAGATTGAATTTACATTAAACTCTTCATTTTAAAATTAGCTATAAGTCTAAATCATTTATTATGATTATTTAGCGAATATCTTTAATTGAATCTATAGCAATTTCTTGAGTTACCATAATATTTATATTTTTTCAAGCATGAATTTAAATAATTCTTCTTTCGACTTGATTAATCTAATATTATAAATTCCTATATTTAATTAGTTTTTCAAATAATCAAATTTCTTGATCTTATTGCTTGGTTCTTCCTATTTATTTTCAGCTATCAAATCAGAGTCACTTTTTTAGTTTTTTTCAAAACCGAATTACTCTAATGTTTGTATTTATTTTAGATTCTATGTATACTATCTTTTATGATATTATTCTTTTATTTATTATTAAAAGTGATTGCATCCATTATGTGGAAGTGAACTAGTTACTTGTTGGAACTTATTTTGCTCAATGAGTTTTGGCAATGCCATCTTATTCCTCATGGTGTTAAATTTTGGCTTTTCCGTAGGACTAAGGTAGCTTAAATGATTTTTTCTCAAGTATTTATTCATTTATTATTTTATAAATGTTTGCCTATCTCAGGTGCAATTTAAATAATTAGATAAGCAATTCCCCATATTTTAGAATTCAAATTTTTGCTTTCAACTCATCTTTATTATTTATTTATCATTTATTTACATTTCTTTAGTCTTCCTATTATTATTTATGTATCTTTTATTTCATTTTGTTAATTTTTGTTATATATTTTACCACTTTAATTGATACTTTAGCACAATTTATTATTAACTTGATTGCTTTTTATCTTCTGCATTTCTTGGTTTTGTGTTCAATTTTTTGACTATAATTGATAGATTATTCTTATTTTTTAGATAAAGTTTTCTAATTTATTTACTTTAAAAAGTTTCCTATTTTATAAAATTTTATTTTCTCTTTATTTTATTAGTTCATCATATTTTTCTTACTTTAATTCGCCATTAGACATCTCTCCTAAAAGCTTAATTATGATGTTGTTTGTTAAATCTTATTTGCTTATCATATTAATCTTGAAAATTTATTATGATTGAATTTTTATCGAGAGTATAGGAGTTGTAATGGCTTGATTTCATTATTGGCTATGGGACATTTTTAAGTATATATAGTAGCTAGTTGAAATAATAAAAAGGAAATAATGTATTTTAGATTTGAAGTTGTGTTGAATTGATGATGATAGTGTTGACTTAATTAGTATTTAGATATATGTATAGCTTAATTATAATTTGATTATAGTTTTGATTTTATTAGATAAATAATAGAGTAATCTAAGTAATACTTGCATAATTTTAATATAAGGATGTATTTAAAGAAAGTTTTTTTGACTATGTTGAATATGTTTTGATACGTTATAAGCTGTTTGTTTGTATCTGAATAATGATAATATTTGAATAATAGATTTTTAAATATTCTTAGATAAAATTTGATTTTTTATTTATTTCAGACGCTTTAAATATTTTAATAAGTAGTAGCATATTTAACTAATTATAAATCTTTAAACTACTTCTTTACATATTAAATTATATTTATTATAAATAATATTAATAATATAGATATTATTATTATGTTTATCAGTTATGATTTTTAATACTTCTATAACTCAATTTTTCTAAATCAATTCTCATTATTGAAACTCTTTTCTAATCTATAGCAAAAACATATCCATAGTTATTCTTATTTTCATCTCCGCTAAAGCTGCAACATCTTTAAAAATTTAACTTTATTGTCATTACTCTTGCTTCTTTTTATATATTCTTCTTGAATATTCTTTCGTAGAATAATTTTTTATACCTCCAAATATGACAAAAGGCTCTAAAGAAACTATAGGATTAACAACAGCTTCAGGAAGATTCAAATTTTACTTACTCCATCTATCATTCTATATGTTATATTTTCATATATCTTTTAAAGTTTATCCTTTCTAATTTAACCCTCCAAAAGAGTAAATATTTGATTCATCTATATCTACTACTAAAGCTTAACCTGCTATGTGGAATGGAAATTAAGAGCATTTTTATCATTTACTTTAGTTTTCTATCTTTAACTTTACTACTGATTATAAAGTTTGATAACTAGTAAATCCTCCAACCACATAAACATATTTTTAAGCAGCAGCTATTCCAAAAGTGTCTCTTCCCTCATTTAGATCACTAAGTTTAATTCTATTACCTTCAAAATCAAATTATCAAGTTTCTTTTATTCCTTTCTCTTAATTTTAGTTAAATCCTCCTATTAAATATAACTTATTTTAATATTCTATACTTTTACTAAGGTCTGAATTATAATTTAAACTTAGACTTATCTTAATTACTCTGTTTAAATATTAAATAAACTTAATTTTTAAATTTAGTAATCAAAAAAGTGAATATAGTTAGATTAAATAAAGTCCTAGCTTAGTTTATGCTAATTAGCCTAAATCTTATTTGGTTACTTAGTATTGTATTATAGTTTCTATCTTATTAGTGTGATATGACTTTAAGTTAATTTAGACTTTAGTATTGTAGGTGGTTATGAGTTATATTAGAGTATAGTTGGTTTTAGTGATTAGTAGAATTAGATAATATTTGAGTGTTATTTTTGGTAGATAAATGTTGGTTTAATGATTGATGATGATATTAGTTAGTGGTATTATGAGAGTATTACTAATGTTTGATTATTTGGTTGTAATGGTTTTAGATTTTTCCATAATTTACCTTCTTATCTCTTTTAATTTCTATGTAGCATCTTAAATCTTTTATATGTATTATTAGTTTTAAAATATCACTCTTATTAAATCACTTTCTTAAGGTAAGTCTTCAAATCTAAAATGGAATCCTTTTTAACAAATAGGACATTACATTATGCCTTATAATCAGTACTGAGTATTCAAACACAAACCACAGTAAATATGTCCACAAGATAAGACAGTTGGAAGAGCATTAGTTAAGTTGTAATCTTCTAAGCAGATTAAGCATTTTGGTAACGCTTACATTTTTATTATTATTTAGACTACAAAAGCTATAAAGCTAATTTATAACAGTTACCATCAAAAATACAGTCAATAATATCTAAAACTACATTGTTACATTGTATAATATTAAACTCTTATATAAAGTAGCAATCTCACAATCCGTATGCCGCCAATCTTGAATCGAAACTACTTATTAAATTTAATAAAGGTATGGAAAGAGTATTACAATTTAATCAGATCTTTGATATTATTTTTAAGAAAAACGTCTCTACCGTAAAATCTTTAAACTATTAGAAGGAATGCACAAAAAAGAGACAGAAATCTTAAAACTAAGCAACATATCAAAAAAAGTAGATAATTTAGAATATCAACTTAAACAAAAACTTGCAAATCGTTATAATGGAAGAAGAAAAGAACAAGCAAATACCATAAAATGAGGACTAGAATATGTAGCTCAAAACCGCTAAAAGCATAGGAGTTACCTATTTCAATAAATTTTTAGAAGAAAATAACTATAACCAAAGACTCAGTCCAGAAGAAAAGCAAGAAAATGAAATGATTCAAGCATTTCTTTGATATCTTAATTAAGAATATGGTAAAAATATTGAGAGTATGAAATTCCTTCAGACAGGAATAATTATTATATGATTCAAAAATAAGGAAACAATCACACAATTTGGAAATAATTAAACTGGAAGAGTAGATACCAAAAGAACAAAGAAGCATAGATGAATTCTACAACATTAATAACTATCCGATTCATTGAACACTTAGCATCTATTCAAGTTTGAACCAGTAGAAACTCATCTGGAGTAGTACGGAAAAATAGTATGTACAGAGATCAGCACCGTAAAAAGGTCAACGTGAGCCAATGGAAAATGAAAATTTATTTAGAATTGAAGGAGATCAAAGATGGAGAAAGTATACCAGATAAGTTAAAAGAAGGAGGTATAAGCACTTACTTGAGTCAGTCTGGAAATCCCATACATGTATCGTTGTATCACCAACTATCAATTTGAAAATATATGAACTGTGACAAATAAGAGCATAGCACAAATTAATACTTAGGAAAAAGGTCTATAAGAGAATCGATTAAAAATGCTGAGGAAGTAAAAATCATGTCGATGTATTCGGAAATCAGGAATAAAATGCCTTACTATAAAGAGAGACAGATAGCGAAGGAAAAGAAAGTGAAGAAAACTGAAGAGAGTAAACTTCAAATAGATTACCACGTTTTATTTCTAGCAAAAGAAACAACTTTAAACAATACTAAGGTTACTTTAAAAGCGATCGACTTTAATAGAAACTTAACTACAAAATTAAATAAATAAAACTGAGACGAAACAATCAATGTCACAAAAAACAGAAAGTAAAATAGGAAATATGGCAAAAAAACTGAAGAAAATAGAAAGCAGTGATAGAAAGAAACTATGCATAAACACAACGCTGTTTCAGAAAAGACATAAAATATATAATGATAAGGAAGATAGTATTGAGTAAAAAATATTGAAGACATAAGTACAGGAAAAATAATAAGCATTAGAACGATTTGGCTTTCACACTATTAAAGAAGAAGTAGCTAAAAAAGCAGGGTAGGAGGATCAAGAAAAATAGGAAGAGTAAGAAAATACTATTATAATAAAAATAGATAGAATTAAACATAAGCACAGCAAATGTCAGTGGAATAAAATCAAACAAGGAAGAATTAAGGAAGATTATGTGTGAAAAGAAGAAGAATTTATAGCGATTTAAGGAATGTTTGCGAAAAAACTGCTGAAATACCTTATATATACGGATTTAGAGCTATAATAAAATTGGGCACATAACATTGCAAAGGAGTAGCATTTTATATAAAAGATGGATTACCCGCAGAACCAAAGTATTTGATATAGCGGACCTCAATCAACCAGAATTATTTTAGAGAGGAAGATTAATAGGTTTAATACTTGATGATCAGCTAGCATTGATAAACGTTAAAAGCACTACAACATCCGACTCTGATTAATTAATACCCTTTTTTGAAAGTTTATAATAATACAAAATAGCAGCAAACACAACATGATAATAAATTTCAATATTAGGAGATTTTAATGCTCATATTCCCCAATTTAAAATCGTATGAGTAGAACAATACAGGTTAATACTTATTTAACTGATAAAAGATTATCATTTGGATCGTAAAAATACAAATCAAGATTCTTCCTACATCATAACATGAAGGAAAGGAAAATTTAAAATAGAATACTTCTTGAGGGATCTCATGCCTAACATTATCAGCACAAAATTCTATAAATAGAGACTAATAGAAGATTATTAGTCAGGTAAATAAAGTTAAAAATTGCGGAAGAATATCGACCATAATTTAAAAGAATAACTTTCAAAAATTAAAACAATAAAAGGTCCAAGAGAGATTGAAAGAATGATTCGAGAAAATAGATCTTAGCGAATTCGAAAATTAAGATAGTGAAGCATACTATGAAAAATGATCAGAATATATCCAAGAAGCGACCAAAGCAATATGTGAGTTTGTAACAAATTAAATGAGAAAATGCTAATATACAACAAAAATAATAAAACTAAGAAAAGACTACTAATAGCAGGCGAAATAAGTAAAATGTCTAATTAGAAAAGGATGCTTATAAATTGATAGATATATTAAAATGAGATAAGAATCAAGGAGAAAATTTAGACTGCATCAAAAAAAGATAGGAAAAATAAATTAAATATTTTCCTAGATGAAATTAATTAAGAAAACTTAAACAACACTTGAAAAGGAATATAAAAATGATTAAAGTAGAGAAAATTACACCATGGACATTAATAAACAAAAAGGATATTCCTAATTTTAAAAAAAGCTGAGAGGAGCTCTATAAAAGTGGCAACAACAGATTGAAAGACTCATACAGGAACACATAAACAGAATAAGTTAAAAAAGAAAGATTTAGTGTGCTGTATAAAAAAGCTCTCCTAAAAAAAGCTGCAAAACCTGATGGAATATTAATAAGAACAATAAGAGCTAGAGAAGATAAGCTTGTTAACCTAATCACAATATTAGCATAAAAAATAATACAATCCGGAGCTATTCCAAGTAAAATTAAAGGATCTTTTATTATATTATTTCATAAAAAAAGGTAGAGTGGAAGATCCTTTGAATTATAGGCCAATTTCACTTTCAATTCATATAGTAAAAAGCATAGATCTCTGATTATTGGATAAATAAACTCATAATTGAGCAGGTGTGACGATGAATTATAATATGGCTTAAAAAAAGGTAAATCATACTCATAGCAAATCTTCAATTTAAGAAATTTACAAGAATGATTTAAGCAAAATAATCAAGAAAAAGCAGCAATATTTATTTTATATTAAAAAAGCATTTGATTCCGTAATAAAAGAAGACATATGAAAGATACTAAATGAAATTGAAATACCCGAGTAAATAATCAAGCTCATTGCTGAATTGTACAGAGAAGAAACAAAGATAAAAATAAATGATTTAATATCAGAACAGTTTTAAACGAGGAAAGGAATTAACTAAGGTAGCCCCTTGTTCCCCAAAGTTATTCAATACTATAATAAATAAACTTCTCAACTAACTAAGATAAAATAAAGTAGGAATAACTATAAGCATGGAATTAGAATATTATACAGAGGAAAGAGGCATGGGAGCATTAGCATATGCAGATAACATTGTAATGATTGTAAATCCAGGCCAATTACAAGAGATGATTTAAATACTACAACAGTGATCGTAATAATAAGATGAAAATTGCAAATAAGACGTAGTGAATGCTATGAAAAGGATAGACAATGAAAAGTTGACAAATAATATATATAAATAAAATGGTAATAGAAAGAGGAAGGAATATAAATATTTAGGATACTGATTTCTAGAAAGTACTTTTTGAACAAAATTTACAGTCAAGAATATGTCAAAAAGTATAAGCATGAATTTGTGTAAGCCAGCTAATTTCTTATCTAAGGTTCCATTCATTGATCAATTTGTTTATAGTAAGCAAAAGAGATTAAGCTATTTATTTTAGATTTTAAACTTCTTTTATTAATTTCTAATCTTCCAATTATAGAATAAGAATAAATACTTAAGTTATGTATATTGTTAAATGTTTTCGCGGGAAATACTTATTCTTTGGAGTCATACTTTTATATGATTTCATAATAGTTTTATTAATTAAAGTTTGATGAATAAATGATTAACTTATTTTTAAATTACTATATATACTTTGTTAGAACTTAGGCATTCTCTTTATTCTTTCAGAGAACTATATTTAAAATTGCATAGTTTAAATATTAATTATAAATCTAACATTTAGTAAAATGAATAAATAGTTTTTATAAATAAATGAAAAGAAAATAAAGATATATAAGATAAATTTATAAATAGCATTGTAACATAACATAATTTACTAATTTGGCAATACCTTTATTTGGCTTATTATTTATGTGTTATAAAAAGTCTCAAGAATCGTCGAAAGACTCATTGAAACTGTTAATTTCTTCTTCAAATTCATATTCTTTAATTACATATCTTTGGCTGCTAATTTATCCTTTCTTTACCGTTAGTATTTGATTCGAATCTCATTCTTTTCCAAGGTTTTGATTTTTTGTACTTATTTGATTTTAAAAATATTTGCTAGAGTATATATCTCCACCAATAATTTTTGCTTAATAGATAAGCTCCAGACAGAGAATAAATATAAGAAAGGTTTTTTAAGAAGTAGTTAATTTTTGGTTTTATGTATTTTTGGTATCTCCAAGTTTTTAAACTAAATTGTGTATTAAAGATTTGATTATAATTATAGAGTTACTTAATTTTAATTAAATGCTGTTTATTTGCTTAACTAATTGCTAAACTGCATCCTTTAGTTTTTATTTTAGCTTATAGCGAACAAATCTAAATAAATGTATCTTATAGTTAATTAGAGAATTGGTTTTAGGTGGGATTTGATATATAATAATATAATATTGGATGATATATTAAAAGTAATAAGATAAAGAAGATGTTTAAAAATAGAAAGTTATTGATGTTAATTTTGAAGAATAATGTATTTTTGGTAGATATATTGATAAGGAAAGAAGAAAATAGTTGTAAATAAGTAATAAATTGTAAGCTTAAATTAAGTAAACATTTGATTAGTAAGTTTTTAATAAACTAAATTAAAAATTAAATATAAATAGGATGTAAAGATAAAAAGTAAGAATAAAAGAATTTTTATAAAGAATTTAATTATTCACAATCAAAAAGTAAAGTAATATCTCTTGCCATCAACTGAACTAATTGTATAATACATTAAAAAGTTATCTTTTCGAATTTAAGATTTAAACAATTATTTAAAAAGGTAGGAGTGATAATAAATGTAACAAAAAATAAAGATAAATTTGTAATTAAAAAGCATAAAAATTATACCTAGTTAAAAGCAATTAAAATGAATGGTAAATAAATAGAAATTATACATAAAGTAAAGGTAAAATTATAAAAATAAATGTAAATTCTATTTTTTTGTAATATTTTCTTATTTCTTGTTATTAATAACTTTTATTTTTAAGACATCAAATTTTATTAAAAAAGACTTTCTCTAATTTACTTAATTTATTAGTAATATTTAATAGTCATCGAAATTATCGAAACATTTATAAAGTTTTAGCATATTTGCAATCTTTAGTTTCTACTATTTTGCTTTATTTATATTAATATTTTATTAATTTATTCTGATTATAATTTTAATTAAACTTAAATAAAACCTATTATTATTAAATATATAATTAAGCTAATATCATTTATAAATTAATAATCATATATAAAGTTATAAATTTGCTATAGTACTGATAATTAAGATTTTAAATCGAACTAATTAAAAATTTAAATTAAAGACATTAGACTGGCTATAACATTATTATCAAGCTTGGTTTATATTGCTATTTATATTATAAGTCTATAACCACTAATTTTATAAACAAAAATTATTAATGTGACGTTACCGTTAATAGCTTTATCATGAATTAACTTTTATTTTAATTTAAATGTTCTCATTATTATTTTTGTCTTAGTATATTATCAAATGAGACAGATAATTTTTTCATATTGGTAATCTTCTTATTAAAATATTATTTTAATATTTTGTTGCTAATACACGGTCTTTTAAAATAAAATCCTAATTCATATTAAAAAATTAAGCATAGTCAGTCAAACTTTCAAGTGTTAGCTAAAATTTTCGAGTAAGTTAGGCATATCTCTTTTGAGTTTGTCCATCCTTATTCGTGGTGACATCTAATGCGAGATGACCCGCAATACAGTTATTCAAAGTTCTAGATTATCTACAAATTTTTCCAACTATGAATATATCCATATTTTAAATTAAATAATCTTCTTACTATCAGTATATGGATACTTTTATACCAAATAATGGTTATAGCTACTTATTTAAATAAAGTTTAATTTTATAAGTAAGAAATTAAAAATAAAGATAGAAATTAAATTATTAGTTTAAATAGTTCTGAAGTAATATTATTTATGCTATAAATCTTTTATTTTGATAATTATAGAAAATTAAAATTAAAGTAAGCTATATATTAAGTATTTAAATTAGCTTCTAGGAATTTAAAGAAACTGCTACTTAAGTTTACTTCTCAAGAACTAGAAAAATCTGAGAAAGAAAGAAGGTTTGATATTAAATGGAAGACAGGAAGAAGTTAAATAAATAAATATAGTAAGAAATAAAATTTACATATAAACCAAAGTGTGAATTATATTAATAATATATTAAGTAATTAAGTATATAAATTATAAATAAAGCTATTATTATAAATCAATAATTTACTTAAAACTATAAATTAAAAGTTAAATAATTAATGGATTAAAGAACAAAATAGCACTAAATTAAAGTTAACATATAGAGAAATAAAATTAAAGTACTTAGTAAATTAATTGTTTATAATTGGTATAAGAATAATAAATAATAAAATGATTCTAATAAAATGTAATTATTTAAATAGTTTTACTAATATTATAATTAATAGAATTTATATTAACTATGATTATATCCTATTATCAGAAAATTAAGTTTATTTCTATATAAATAGAGTATAATATATTTAATTATTGTACCATCTGTACTTTTAAAACCTATTTTTATTATTTTTTATATACTTAATTACTTATAATGCTACTGAGTATTATTTTAATATCTAAAATTTTTTAAAAGGAAGAAAAAGGTATAATGCTGCTGTAAGAAGAGCTTTTGCAACACTTTCCAAAAAAGGGAATTAAAATTAGAAGCATAAATACTTCAATTTACGTCCTCTTAAACTTATATCTTCTTATAAAATTCTAATTCATAATTCATAAATCATAAAGATAGGAAAGGTAAGGTAAGGTACGGAAAGGTACAGAAATAGAACCCTGAAATTTCAAATATGGTAGAGAAACCAAAGCAAAAAAGAAAATGTAAAAAACTAGACAATACATAAATTTTACTCTGGATAAAGACAATAAACATTAATTAACTAATGCTGATAAATTCAATCTTCAGAAAAAGGTCTAAATTGAAAGAAACATAAAAATCATTCATAAACAGAAGCAAAAAATATATAAAATTAATCGAGACTTATGATTTAAAACAGAGAAATAGATGCCTTTGGACATCTAGTGGAACTAGAGTAAATAAATCACCTAACTTGAAGAAAGAATCAAGAAATAGCATGAGAACTTAAAGCTCTGAAACACGTGACAAAAAACAAAAGGAAGTTTCGCACAAAATAGAAATATAAAAAGAAAAAATCTCTATTCATCAGTAAAAGGTGCTTTAAATTTGTCAAGAAGAAATGTTAATGGTGCAGAAGTTGCTCATATCTCTTTAGGATTCGTTATAAATTTAAGTTTTATTAAGAAATTATTGAAAAGATTAGTACCTGAAAAAGAGTCAGAAAAAAAAATAAAGGCCATTTTGAAGACAAACTAAAAATAAATTAACATAGTGTTCTGTAACCAAACTGGGACATAAAAAAAGTGAATAGGCTAATTGAACAGAGAGTAGATATGAATCAAAAGAATGGGGATTTAAAACCTGGAGAATCCCGAGTTTTAAATCCTAAAAAAATAATATCCTAAACATTTTTTGAAACATAAGGAAATATAAACTGCTGATTTCTACATGAGGTTGCGATTCCTTTGTAATAGAAAACTTTATTTATCTTTGTTATTATAATTAAGATGACTAAATTTAAATAATTTCTTTTAGACTCAAATATTTTATTAAATTAAGCATTAAATAAATAAAACATAAATAAAGTATTAATTTATAAAAATAAACAAAAACAATTGTTAAAATTTAAATTTTAAGCTAATAAAAAAAGAAATTTAAAATTATAATTGGGATTTATCATAAAGATATACTAAATATGCTATTTACAAAATAAAAAATTTAAAAAAGTTAAAAATATTTTTAAAGTTTGATTATCTAAAATTAAATTTTTATTTTAAAAAGCCAAGCAACACACATCTAAATTAAAAATTTATAATTAAAAAAATAAAAAAGATGATCTAATAATAATGAAAATTAATATAGATAATTATGATATTTATTGATTTTTAATTTCTAAAATCAATTATATACTGTATTTTATAAATATTTTTATCTATTAAAAGATTATCTTGTACAGCTTTTTGGAAAATTATATATAATACCTTTTGGGTTTTAAATAATTGCAAAAATTTTTTAATATTAAGCTAAAATTTGATTAGAATTAATATAAGTTATAAATAAAATATTATTTTAGCATATTAAAAAATAGGGATGCTATATTTTATTTTTTCTTTATTTACAGTAAAATTTGTAATACTTGAATATAAAATATAATAAAAATAAATATTTTTTAATTATTAAAATAGCTTAAACATTTTCTTTAGTATTAATTTATTATTTGAAACTATAATAGGAAATATCGTTGTTTAATATAAAAATAAAGATTTTATATTCCCTACATTAAATTTGACTTTAATATAATTTTTCTAAGCTAAGTATTTAATTTGATAATTATAATGATTTAGTTAAAACTAATTAATTATAAATTTAATTTAAATCTTAAATGCTTTTTACTATAAAATTAGTATTTCACATAGCAGTTTAATTTTAACTACTCTTTACTATGAAGGGGTATTTCTTTTACTTAATTAAAATAAAATAGTTTATTAGTTTTAATAAACAAATCTTCTATAATTTATGATGTATTGCAGATTATTTAAAATTCTTCAATTTTAAAATACAAAATAATTTGAATATTTAGCTTGCTCAAAAAATGTACTATGATATAAAGGAATGAAAATGATAACTAGAGTTAAGATATAATTAATGTAACATTTATAACACTTAATTAAAATTTTAACTAGTTAAAGAAGTTAAAAATATTAACTTTTAATTTATTAATAAATCTAATAAACTTCTAATTCATTTTGTGCTTTAATAACTGAAAATATTCTATATTGATGTTAATATTATAACTAGTAATTTTAAATAAGTTAATTTAATATATTAATAATTAGCTAAATAAGTATTTAAATATTATGTATTATTGAATGCTAAACTAAACTAATTTAAAATTATATTCTTTAATTTAAGTTACTTAAATGCTAATAATCTAAAGCTTTTATAACCTATAACTTATTAATATAATCATTAAACTACATATTTTAATATTTTTATTATCTATCTTACATTTATTTACCATCATCTTACTTATAGTCATATATATTATTAATCAAATACCTTTCTAATACTCTCTAATTTAATCATATACAGATCTATTAACGTAGTAATCATATAATAATCATAAACTATAACCATTTCAATATTTTCAATATTCAGACAAAATTGCATCATTATTGGTCAAGAATCAGGCAAATTATGCTAAATTTCAAACTTTCTTCATTTTCAATCATAGCTCTCATTCACTCTCATCTTTATAAGAATTTTATTACTTCATTAAATCTAACTATTGCTTTCTTTTAATAGGATCTACTTCTCTCTCTAGTCTTTAAGAATCTTTGATCTTCTTCTAAATAATTATAGATTTAATATTTTTATGTATTTATCTACTTTAACTATCTTATTTTTCTAAATTATTGATTAATATACTTTTAGTCATATAAAATTAGTCTTCTACATTCTTTTCCAGTCATTATTTTGCGTTTATTAAAATTTAAAAAATCTGAATAAAGATTACATTGGAAAATGTACTTAAATTAATTGAATCCCTATCTGCATAAACAAAATTAGTTAAATTATGTTTTAATATATCGCTGATTCAGTTCATATTAGAAACTATAAGTATAATTCCTTAGTTTATAGATTAAAATAGTTTCTTATATCTATTGTGCTTATTGTTTGTTATTAAAGGGGTACCATTTTCATTACTTTCTATTTAATCAACAAATCTTTATGCTGTTGACATTACTGCAGTCTTTTAAAGGCATTCTTTGAATAATTTTTTTTAGATTTAAATATTGAGATGTTTATTAAACTCTATGAAATCATAAGTTCTTTATATATCTAAATCATATTTTTAATGCTTTTATCTATATCTTTCTTGTAGGGAAGATTAAATTTATTGCACTTTTGAAGTAAAAAGGATATATCTAAATTAAGATTTTCTATGTTGAATCGAGTTAATTTTCAGTAAAAAGCATAAAGTTTTATGTTAAAGAGTGGACAAATGGAAGACAATTTAGATAAATAAAAAAAGATTCATTAAAGGAAAACCAAGAAGATTTGAAAGCTAATCTTGATATAAGTCTTTGTGATCTAGAAATTTTTTTAATCAGTCCTTTAATTCCTGACATTACTGCTCAATGAGTTATATTGCTTCAATATTCTACTTTGGGTAAAATGAAAGTTCTACAAAAGTTCTTATAACTGATTGGAGATACAAAGCCATATTTGAAAGTACAGCAGTCGTTTTCAAAATTGCTCTCCTGTATACAGAAACCTTTTCTTCACAATGCTTTTTATAAATTTATTTTTTACTCGATTTGTAGACTAGATAAGTGATTGAGTCTTTCTATTTTATTGGAGTTCCTCTAATGTTTAAGTTAATTTCAGTTTCTTACTCTTTTTTCTCAGAAATTAAATCATTTCACATTTCTTTGCCTTTATATTAAGTCTTATCAGTTTAAAATATTGACTGTGGCTTTTAATAGTTTCTGGACATTTTTTTAGGAATCTGCAAATTCAACATAATCATCAGCAAAACAACGCACAACGATAGATCTGGAACAAATATTAAATCCTAGTTTCTTTTAATTATCTTCTAAATATCTTATTACAATGTCATAGTATAGAATTACAAGTACAGAACCATAACTACTTCCTTATAGAACACTTTTATTAATCTTTATTGTTTTAGTAAGATATCCATCAATAATAAGCTTAACATCAATATTGATATAAAATAATTCTTGAGCAAGAATTAAGTTTAATGGAAGCCTCAGTCTTCTTAAATGATCAAAAAGTAATTTCCTATGTATTTTATCAAATATATTTTCTACATCAATTAAAGTTGCTTTCATTATTTTTTTTGTGATCATATTTTTTTAATCTTTTCAACATTTTATTATGCTCTTTATTTTCCATATATTACATTTCTTAACTATAAATTTGTGTTTAGGATTTGTGATAAATTTAAAAAAGTAAATTTTTAGTTAAATTAATTGTAGACTTTTCTTTTAATTTACGATTTACTATTATTTTATTCTAACTTATATATTTTATATTTCTTTCAATGTTCTTTTTTTAATTATTTTTTAAGTTTTTAATTATTAGTTTGTTTTAATTCAAAAATCCGATTTCTTTTTTTCTTTTTTCTTTTTTCTTTTTTAATTTTAATTTTAATTTTTCTGGAAACTCTATCTTATACTTTTGATTTAGTTCTAAAATATATTTAAATGTTTTTCTACTTTAATTTACTTTATATAGTCTTATTTTGCTTACTAAATTATTAGTTTTTAGAGAATTAAAATGTTTTTATAATTTTATTTCTAAAAAATTAATTTTTTAATGTATTTTTGTGTTTTATAAATATTTTTTAAGTTGTTGGTTTTTTAAATCTTAATCGAAAAGATTATTTCATATACAAGCTGAAGTTAAATCTTGATTAAATAGGATTTAAAAACTTTTAAGAGTCCAAGTTACACTATGTTTGCATGATAGAAAGAATAAGATTTGATTGATTTTAGATCTCTTTTGACATAATTTAATTTTATAAGTGCTTAATTTAAAAAGATAGATTACTGATTTTAGGAATTTATTTAGTATCAAATATAAAATTAGGGTCACTTGCTTAGTCTTTTTCAAAACAAAATTACTCTAATGTTTGAATTTATGTTCAGGTTCTGCGTATACTATTTTTCTGATATTATTTTTTTATTTATTATTGAAAGTGATTGCATCTATTAGTTGTGGAGTATAAGCTAGTTACTTGTTGGAACTTATTTTGCTCAATGGGTTTTGGCGATGCCACCTTTTTCATGATGTTAAATTTTGATTTTTTCTTATCTAAGGAAGCTTAAATCATTTTATCCTAACATTTAATCAGTTAAATGACCTTTTATTATTCTATCAATTGTTGCTTATCTTACACGTAATTTCAATATTGATTTTAGCAATTTTTTTATTTAAGGGTTCAAATTTTTGCTTTCTACTCATCTTAATTATTTCTTTAGGTTTCCTACTCTAATTTGTATCTTTATTTTAGTGGATTGTTTCTTGTTGTATATTTTACAATTTTTGATGTTTAAGCAAAATTGATTTTAACTATATTGCTTTTTATCTTCTTCATTACTTAATATTGCGTCCAATTTTTGGAAAGTCACACACCATAATATTGCCGGATGACTTAACTTTACACAAAATTTTATTTCTTTCTGTCAAGCAGGGATATTTTCTGGATAAGTGGCTTCTGGCTTCTGATAATTCTAAGTACATATTTATTCTATCATCAAGTCCTTTCGTTCCTTTTATTGTATGTAAAACTGTTTTTTTGATGTTTTCGAAGACTTTTAGCTAATTTTGTTGGAACTAAACAGTTGTCTATACCTAAAGAGTGGGGAAATAGATAGCTATTATTGTTGTAGTATCCATTAATATTTCTCTTTTTGATAGAAATATCATAAGATTAATATTATCATTTTTTATATTAGAGAATTTATTAAGTTATTCTTAATCAGATAAAAAATTAGAATAAATCCAGTTGGCATTATTCATACTTAATCTATATGTTATCCAAATTATCTCTATATGTATCCGAAGAGTCCATTATTGCGACACATTATTTATTTTTTTATGTTTGAGTTATAATTTTTAAAATGTCTCTCTATATAAAAATTGAGATAGATTACTCTTATTTTTTAGATTAAGTTTTCTATTTTATTATTTTTAAAGTAGCTTATTTAGAAAATTTTATTTTCTGCTTATTAGTTCATCATATTTTCCTTTCTTTTTTCACACTTAGACATCCCTTCTAAAAGCTTGATTATGATGTTGTTTGTTAAATCTTATTTTTTTATCATATTAATCTCAAAAGGTTATTATGATTGAATTTTATCGACAGTATAGGGTTATAATGATTTGATTTTATTATTGGCTATGTGGTATTTTTAAGTACATGTAGTAGCTAGTTTAAATAATATAAAGGAAATAATGTATTTTAGATTTGAAGATGTTGAATTGATGATAGTAGTGATTATAATTAGTATTTAGATATAGGTATAGCTTAATTATTATTTGATTATAGTTTTAATTTTATTAGATAAATAATAATCTAAGTAGTACTTGTATAATTTAAATATAAGGATGTATTTAAAGAAAGTTTTTTTGACTATGCTGAATATGTTTTGGTACGTTATAAGCTGTTTGTTTGTATCTGAATAGTGATAATATTTGAATAATAGATTTTTAAATACGTTTAGATAAAATTTGGTTTTTTATTTATTTCAGATGCTTTAAATATTTTAATAAGTAATAACATATTTACCTAATTATAAATATTTAAACTACTTCTTTACATATTAAATTATATTTATTATAAATAATATTATAGATATTATTATTATGTTTATCAGTTATGACTTCTAATACTTCTATAACTCAATTTTTCTAAATCAATCCTCATTATTGAAACTCTTGGTTTTTCTATAGCGAAAACATATCCATAGCTATTTCTTATTTTCATCTCCGTTAAAGCTTCAACATCTTTAAAAATTTAGCTTTGTTGTCACTATTCTTTGCTTCTTTTATATATTCTTCTTTAATATTCTTTCGTTGAAAAACTTTTTACGCCTCCAAATATGATAAAAGGCTCTAAAGAAACTATAGGTCCAGCAACAGCTTCAGGAAGATTCAAATTTTACTTACTCCATCTATCATTCTATATGTTATACTTTCATATATCTTTTAAAATCTATAGTTTTTAATTTCCACCTCCAAAAGAGTAAATATTTGATTCATTTTTATCTACTACTAAAGCTTAAACTGCTATTTGGAATGGAAATTAAGAGCATTTTTTTCATTTACTTTAGTATCCTATCTATAATTTTTCTACTGATTATAGCCATTGATAATTATCAGTAAATCCTCCAACCACATAAAGGTATTTTTAAGCAGCTGCTATTCCAAAACCACTTCTTCCATCATTCAGATCACTAAATTTTATTCTATTACCTTCATAATCAAATTATCAAGTTTCTTTTATTGCTTTATTTTAATTTTAGTTATATCCTCCTATTAAATATAACTTATTTTAATATTCTATACTTTTATTTTCAACTGGAATTGTAATTTAAACTTAGACTTATCTTAATTACTCTGTTTAAATATTAAATAAACTTAATTTTTAAATTTATCAATCAAAAAAGTGAATATAGTTAGATTAAATAAAAGGCTAGCTTAGTTTATCTTAATTAGTCTAAATAATATTTGGTTACTTAGTATTCTATTATAGTTTTTATCTTATTAGTGTGATATGACTTTAAGTTAATTTAGGGTTTAGTATTGTAGGTGGTTATGAGTTATATTAGAGTATAGTTGGTTTTAGTGATTAGTAGAATTAGATAATATTTGAGTGTTATTTTTGGTAGATAAATGTTGGTTAATGATTGATGATGATATTAGTTAGTGGTATTATGAGAGTATTACTAATGTTTGATTATTTGGTTGTAATGGTTTTAGATTTTTCCATAATTTACCTTCTTATCTCTTTTAATTTCTATGTAGCATCTTAAATCTTTTATATGCATTATTAGTTTTAAAATATCACTCTTATTAAATCACTTTCTTAAGGTAAGTCTTCAAATCTAAAATGGAATCCTTTTTAACAAATAGGACATTATATTATGCCTTATAATCAGTACTGAGTATTCAAACACAAACCACAGTAAATATGTCCACAAGATAAGACAGTTGGAAGAGCATTAGTTAAGTTGTAATCTTCTAAGCAGATTAAGCATTTTGGTAACGCTTACATTTTTATTATTATTTAGACTACAAAAGCTATAAAGCTAATTTATAACAGTTACCATCAAAAATACAGTCAATAATATCTAAAACTACATTGTTACTTTATTATATAATATTAGGTATTATTCATTGATTATTATATATTAAATTGCTTTGCTCATTGTTCGAAGGTGAGCAACAAGGTCATCTTCATCAGAGGTTGGAGAAGTTAAGTACCCATAATCGACTTTATGTCTTCTTCTGCTTTGGCTTGGCCTCGAGACATCTGCTAGTTTGACCTTCGGCACTGGCTCAATTTAAATTTAATTTAATTCTGGAACGAAAAAGAAATAATATTGCGAGCTTCATCAGAGGTGGGGAATTTAAGTACCCATAATTGACACATGTCGTCCTCTGCTTTGGTGATGCAATGAGACACAATCCTGCCATGTCCTTGGACCTCCAGCAAGTAGATAAGATTACAAGTATTCTGAAATTATATCAGTATTGAACATTTTTATCAGTACTGAATAATTATACCAGTATTGAACAAGGTTTATCAATATCTGATAATTTTATCAGTATGAAACATTTTTTTAAAAAGCTGCGCACCAACAAGAGTGCTACGCGCTCTATAATAAAATTTATTTATTTATACTTTAAATAAACAATAATATTAAGTTATCATATAAAGTAGCAATCTCACAATCCGCATGCTACCAATCTCGGACTGAGACTACTTATTAAATTTAATAAAGGTATGAAAGAGTTTTACAACATATCTTTGATTTTATTTTTAAGAAAAACGTCTCTGCCTTAAACTTCTAGGAGTAATGCACGAGAAAAAGGGGCAGAAACGTTAAAACAAAGTAGCCTATCAAAAACATAGATAATTTAGAACATCATGCAAGATAACAACTCTATGCAAATCGTTATAATGGAAGAAGAAAAGAACAAGCAAATTCCATAAAATGAGGAGAATATGCAGCTCAAAACTGATAAAAGAGTAGGGGTTACCTATTTCAATAAATTTTTAGAAGATAATTGTTACAACCAAAGACTCAGTCCAGCAGAAATGCAAGAAATTTAAATTTTTCAAGCATTTCTCAGATATCTAAATTGCGAATATGGTAAAAATATTGAGAGTATGAAATTCCTTCAGACAGGAATAATTATTATATGATTCAAAAATAAGGAAACAATCACACAATTTGCAAAAAATTAAACATGAAAGAGTAGAAATTTTGTAATACCAAAAGAGCGAAGAAATATGGAGAAATTCTACAACATTAATAACTATCTGATTCATTGAACATTTAACATCTATTAAGTTTGAACTAGGTAGAAATCTATCTGGAGCAGTACGGAAAAATAGTATGTATAGAAATCAGAACTGTAAAAGGGACAATGTGAGCTAATGGGAAAATGAGAATTTATTTAGCATTGAAGAAGATTAAAGATGCAGAAAGTATACCATATAAGTTAGACGAAAGATAAAGCACTAGCTTGAGTCAGTCTGACAATCTCATACACGTATCATTGTATCGCCAGCCATCAATTTGAAAATGTATGAACTGTAACCAAAAAGGGCTCAGCTAAAATTAATGCTTAAGAAAAAAAGCTATAAAGGAAGCAATTAAAAATAATAAGGAAGTAAAAATCAGGTTGATGCGTTCAGAAATCAGGAATAAAATGCCTTACTATAAAGAGAAACAGAAAGTGAAAGAAAAGAAATTAAGAAAACTGAAGAGGATTAACCTTCAAATAAAATACCACTTTAATTTCTGGCAAAGGCAATAAGTTTATGACATATTAAAGTTATTTTAAAAGCGATCAACTTTAATAAATACTTAACAAGAAAATTAAATTAAAAAAAACTAAGACGAAGCAATCAATGTCACAAAAAAACAGAAAGTAAAATAGGAAATATGGCAAAAGAACTGAAACAACTAGAAAGTAATGACAGGAAGAAAGTATGCATAAACACAACGCTGTCTCAAAAAAGATAGAAAAATATATAATAGTGAGAAAGACAGTATCGAGTAAAAAAATTGAAGACATAAGTACAGGAATTAATAAATATTAGAACGATTTGGTTTTCACGCTATTAAAGAAAAGGAAGCTAAAATGCAGGATAGGAGGATCAAAAAAATAGGAGTGCAAGGAAATACTAATATAATAAAGTAGACAGAATTAAACATAGGCACGGCAAATGTTAAAGGAATAAAATCAAGCAAAAAAGAATTAAACAAGTTTATTTGTGAAAAGAAGATAGAAATTATGGCGATTTAAGAAATATTTGTGAATCAAACTGCTGAAATACCTTATATATACGGATTCATAGAAACAATAAAATTGAGCACAAAACACTGCAAAGGAGTAGCATTTTATATAAAAGATGGATTACCCGCAGAATCAAAGCGTTGGTTATAGCGGATCTCAATCAAATAGAATTATTTTAGTGGAAGATTAATAGGTTTAGCAATTGATGATCGGCTGGAAGTGATAAATGTATAAAACACTACAACATCCGATTATGATTAACTAATACCCTTTTATGAAAGTCTATAATAATATGAAACAGCAGTAAGCAGCAAAGGACTATAAATTTTAATATTAGGGGATTTAATGCTCATATTCCCCATCTTTTATCGTATGAGTAGAATAGGCAAGGTTAATACTTATTTAACTTGATGAAAGATTATCTTTAGAATGTAAAGATCCAAATCAAGATCCAACCTTCATCACAACGTAAGTGAAGAGAAAATTGAAAATGGAATAATTCTAAACGATCAATATATCACGACTAACATCATCAGAACAAAATTCTATCAATAGGAGATCATTAGCCAAGTAAAACAAAGATAAAAAATGAGGAAGAATATCGAAAAAGCCCATAAATTAAAAGGATAAACTTTCAAATTTAAGGCATAAAAGGTTAAAGAGAGATTCAAAGAATGATTCGAGTAAATAGATTTTAGCGAATTCGAAAATTTAGATAGCGAAGCATACTATGAAAAATGAGCAGAATACATCCAAGAAGCGACCAAAGCGATATGTGGCTTTGTAATAAATTAAATGAGAAAATACTAAAATGCAGCAGAAAAAATAAAAATAAGAAAATAGTTTTAATAGTAGGCTCAATAAGTAAATATCTAATTAGAAAGAATGCTAAGAAATTGATAATTATATTAAAATGAGTGAGAAGAAAGAGAAAATTTAGACTGAATCAAAAAAAGATAGAAAAAATCAATTAAATATTTTCTTAGATGAAATTAATTAAAGAAGCTTAAACAACACTTGAAAAGAAATATAAAAATGATTAAAGTAGAGAAAATATGCACCATGGACATTAATAAACAAAAAAGATATCCAGAATTTCAAAAAAAGCTGAGAGGAGTTCTATAAAGTGATAGCAACAGATTACCAGACTCATACAGGAACACATAAATAATATAGGTTTAAAAAGAAGATTCAATGTGCTGAACTCTCCTAACGAAAAGCTGCAGGATCTGATGTAATATAAATAGGAGAAATAAGAGCTAGAGGAGATAAGTAATTTGCCAAACCTTAATATTAACATAAAAATAATAAATCTGGAGCTATGCCAATCAAAATTAAAGGATCTTTTATTATACTACTTCATAAAAAAGGTAGAGTGAAAAACCTATGAATTATAGGTTGATTTCACTTTTAATTCATTCAGTAAAAATCATAGATCTCTGATTATTTGGATAAATGAACTCATATTTGAGCAGATGTGACTATGAATTATAATATGGCTTCAAACAAGGCAAATTATATCATAGCAATCTACAATCTAAGAACTTTACAAGAATAACTTCAGCAAAATAATAAAGAAATGCAGTAATATTTATTGATATTAAAAAAACATTTGATTCCGTAATAAGAGAAGACATATGAAAAACACTAAATGAAATTGAAATATCTTAGTAAATAATCAAGCTCAATGTTGTATTTTACAAAGAAAGAAACAAAGATAAAAATAAATGATTTAATATCAGAACATTTTTAAACAGGGAAATTAGTTAAATTAAGTAGCACTTGTTCCCTAAGGTTATTCAATATTATAATTAATAAACTTCTCGACTAACTAAGATAAAATGAAATAGGAATAACCATAAGCATGGAATTAGAATAATATACAGAGGAAATATAGATGGGAGCATTTGCACATGCAGATGACATTGTAATGATGGTAAGTCCAGACTACAAGAGATGATTGAAATACTACAATAGTGATCGTAATAATAAAATGAAAATTGCAGATAAGACGTAGTGAATGCTATGAAATGGAAAGAAATTACAAAGTTGACAAATAATATAAATAAATTAAAAACAAATAGAAAGAGAGAAGGAATATAAATATTTAGGAAACTGATTTAAAGAAAATTTTTCTTTTGAATAAAATGAACTGTCATTATTATGTCAAAATGTGTAAGCATGAATTTTGGGTAAGCTAGTTAATTTCTTATATAAGGTTCTGTTCATTGATCAATTTGTTGATAGTAAGCATAAGAGATGAAGTTAATTATTTTAGATGTTAAACTTATTTTTTAGCTTCTTTTCTTCCAATTGTAGCATATAAAAATAATTACTAAATATTGCCTCCATTTTTTAACTAGGTATAATTTTTATTCTTTTTAATATCTTTGTTTTTTGCTATATTTATTACTTCTCCTACCTTTTTAAATAATTATTTAAATCTTCAATTTGAAAAGGTAATCTTTTTAATGAATTATACAATTAGTTTAGTTGTTTGTAAAAGATATAACTTTACTTTTTGATTATGAATGATTAAATTCTTTATAAAAACTCTTTTATTCTTATTTTTATCTTTACTATTCTATTTATATTTCATTTTTTATTTCGTTTTTAAAAAACTTACTAATCAAATTTTTACTTCATTTCATCTTACAATTTATTACTTCTTACAACTCTTTCTTTATCAAATTATTAGCTCATAAAAATGTGATAACACTAACTTTAAGATTTACAACCTTTTAAATCGAGATAATCTAGCAAAATTACCTTAAACAAATTACCTTTATCTCAATAGTTAGAGCACATTTTTTAATCATTTCCATAAGTCATGAGAGGAGTACATGAATCTGAAAATAAAAAATAGTTATACTCATTTCTAGCTAATCTTTCTTAAATGTTTAGCAATTAATTAAACAAATAAGCACCATTTACATCAAAATTAAGTTACTTAAAATTATAATAAAATGCTTAATACAGAATTGAGCTTAAAAGCTTCTATATATCTAATTAAGAAATAAAAGAACAGAAGATAAAATATAAAAATTAGAAATTTTAAATAATTAAGCCATTAACAAATTATTATTAAAACTATAATGATCCAATGGAGATTGAGTAATCAAACTTAAATACTAATAAAATATAAAAAATTAGATAATCAATCAGCTAATAAAAACAGCATCAATTATGTGCTGATTCTGTAGAAGGCTAGAAAACACAAAATTGCTGGAGATATCAAAATACAAACAAGCAAAAATAAAGAATTTCTTAAAAAGCATTTTTTATTTTTATTGTTTGTCTGAAAGCACTGCTACATTAGTAAATTATGCTATGTTGTTATGCTATTATTTATAAATTAATCTTATTATTTTCTATTTTAGTCTCTTTTCATTTATTTATAAAAGCTATCACTTTAATAAAAGTTAGATTTATCATTAATATTTAAACTATGCAATTTTAAACATATTTCTCTGAAAGAATAAAGAGAATGCCTTAGTTCTAGCAAACTATATATAGTATTAAAATTAAATTTATCATTTATTCATCAAATTTTAATTAATAAAACTATTATGAAATCATATAAAAATATGACTCCAAAGAAATAAATATCTTCTGTGAAAACATTTAACAATACACATAACTAAAATAAAAGTAAATGGTAAATAAATAGAAGTTATAACTTGTAAAGGCTAAATTATAAAAATAAATTAAAATTGTATTTTTTTGTAATATTTTCTTATTTTTTGTTATTAATAACTTTTATTTTTAAGATATCAAATTTTATTAAAAAAGATTTACTTAATTTACTTAATTTATTAGTAATATTCAATAGTGATCGAAATTATCGAAACATTTATAAAGTTTTAACATATTTGCAATCTTTAGTTTCTACTATTTTTTTATTTATATTAATTTGTTATTAAGTTATTCTGATAATAATTTTAATTAAACTAAAATAAAACCTATTATTATTAAATATATAATTAAGCTCAATATCATTTTAAAATTACTAATCATATATAAAGTTATAATTTTCCCATATAAGATCTAAATAATTAATCAAATGTGTACTAGACTAACTATAACATTATTATCAAGCTTATTTTATATTGTTATTTATACTATAAGTCTATAACCACTATAACTACTATTTTTATAAACAGAAATTATTAATGCGATATAACAGTTAATAGTTTTGTCACAAGCTAACCACTTATTTTAATTTAAATGTTCTCATTATTCTTTTTGTCTTAGTACATTATCAAATGAAACACATAAGCTTCTCTATAATGGAAATCTTCTTGCTAAAATATTATTTTAATATTTATTGCAAATACACATTCTTTTAAAAATAAAATCCAAATTAAAGTTTAAACATATCAGTCAAACCTTCCAAGTTTAGCGAGAGCTCTCGGGCAAGTTAGGCATATCTCTTTTGAGCTTGTCCATTCTTATTTGTGATGGCATCAAATACGAGATTACTCTCATTGCAGTTATTCACTGTTCCAGATTACCTACAAAATTCTCCGACTATTTTATATATTATCTGGTTAATTTTAGTATTAGGATATGCTTATTACTAGTTATGTTTACTTTAAATGCAAGACAGGAAGAAGATAGAAGAGGAAATGAATATAGTAACAAATCAAATTTTACATATAAGCCAAAGTGTGAATGATATTAATATTAATATTTAACTAAAAAGATTTTTGGACATCTTTAATTGTAAACATTTCTTCTTCCAATTAAAGACATTTAAAATTAAAAGTTTCATCTCATCTCTTCCTCTTCATCAGCATTTTTTATCTATACATTTTCTGATGATTCCTTCTTTTCTATTTTAATAACTCCATTCTTCGATCAAATAACAATCGGTGAAATGATTAGATTTATAAATCTAACTCTACTGCTTGATTGCTAGGAAATATATTTATAAATTTAATCATTAGGAATAAAACATTTTATTTCGAAATTCCCAATCTTTTACTATAATCATTCCCTTATGTCTGAATAGTAGTTACATTCCATTATATGCATAAAGGTGTCGTAATCTCCACAGATGCAGTAAGGGTTATCAATTGGATATCGATGGTTTTAAAAATATTTCGGAAATTGAATGATTGGGTGCTGAGCTTGTATATACTTATACTTTCTTTCTATATGATTTGTTCAGTTTAGTATAGTTAAATTCTAGAAATTTATATAGATTTTGAAATTATTGAGTATATATTTTAGCAGTAGGAGTTCTATTAAATCTTTAGGTTGCAGTTGTATAAAATTTATGCTAAATTTACATTTTTAAATGCTTAGTAAATGATTTTAAACTGCAATTATGTTCTTAGCTATCCAATTGAATATTATAATATGCAGTCACGTTTTTTAAGTCCTCAAAGTACTGATATCCTTATTTCCAGTTATTTTAGAAAAGCGCTCCGATAGTTGATTGTGGATAATAAATAGAGAGAGTGATCTAATAAATGTATTAATTATTATTTATAACTAATCTAATATCTTTTTAAATTTAAAATTAAGAGAAATTAAATTTAAATTAATAACTCAAAAAGTTAAAAAGCAAAAAAGCGAAAAAGGGTAAAAATTTAGTACTTTAATTCTAAATTAAAATAATTAATTTTATTTTATAAAGACGTTTAACTTTCAAAACCTGAATCTGGAGAAGCTGTTGCTTAAATGCATTATAAATCAATAAATTTAGCTGCTTATGTTTTAAAGATCATTTTTTTCTTATCTTCAAAAAACTAAACCTAAAATATCTGTTTTCGAAGGATCAGGAGATTTTATAAGTAAAGGAAAAAGACACAATATAATGTTCGAACTATAAAAATGTTTAGATCTTCTAAGATTTAGAAGAAGCTTACTACACAGGAAGCAGCCTAATATATATTTACTTTTGCTAACTCTGACTTTGAAAAGATCTACAATAATTATGTGAAAGTAAGGAATCAAGTATATATTTAATCTAATTAATGAGAAATTAAGGATATTCACTCATTTTTTGATGCAGTTGGAGTTTCTATGACTAAAATTCAATGCTAAATGTATTAAATTTAATTCTTAAATTAAAGTTTATGGAAATATAGTTTAAACATCTTGATAGTTTATTAATCTGATTTAAGTATTAGAAGTATTGAAATAAAAGGTTTATGAGTTTATTAGTGATTGAAGTAAGCAGGTTTTTACGATTTTATAGGAACTTTTCTAATTCGATTAAAATTAGCTTCGTAGCGAGTTTAGTTCAAATTTTTTTTCAGAAAGAGCTAATGTTTTTTTCTTGATTAATATTAGGTTGAAATATAATAAGGTAATTTTTTTATTACTTTTAAATAAATAAAGCCTAGTTATGATATTAGTTATCGAATATAAATTAATTACTTAGTTTGCTTATTTATTTTCATCTCTATTTGGATAAAAATTAAAGATTCCACTATAAATTTACAAATCATTATTAGAAATGCTTTAATAGACATAATTAAACATATTAAAGCTTATTTGAAAAATGAAATAAAAGCTTACTGTTTAAAAATCGTAAACTAAAATTAGTGATAATGTAAACATTTCATTTCTAGTTAGTCTATTTACTACAACTTTATTATATTAAATTTCTATAACCAATTTCACTTAGAATAAGCATTAAATATAAGTAATCAATTATTTTAGTTAATTATTTTAAGAGGGACCTTTATAAATAAAAATGTTAATGAACTATTAGTAATAAAATAGAGTAATTCGAAGTATACTTAATAAGTTAATTATTTAATTTTGTTTGAATTAAGCCAAAAAATTATTTAGATGGGTTAATTTAATTAAGCAATTTTATTATAAGCTATAAATATGAAAATGGAAAAAAAATACAATTTACTAAATCCATTTTTTTGCGAAAACTCTTAAGATAACGAAACAGTTCCCTTAGAATAATACCATTTCTTCTATTTAAATATGAAATCTTACCAAATTTGTGCTTCTAAAGACTTGTTAATAAGATCAACTACGATAAAAGTTAAGGTATTTTTTAATATTTTTAGACTATGTCATAACTGGTCACTCCTCATATATTTACTCGGTAGCCATATCAAATGACCTGATTGAATTGTATCTAGTTCAGATACCCTGAAAATTCTATAAAGATCTGGAATTTCCAGACTGGTACCCTAAGAACTTTGAAGGGACACACTTCTATCATTTGATCGGTAGTTATCTCCTCTAACTAGAAATGAATCATATCAGCATCTGAAGATAAAACGATAAGTCTGAAATTTTCAGACTGATATCATAAAAATCTGACTGGACATACTAATTGAGTTAGATTGGTAGTTATCTCCCTTGACTAGAAATGAATCATATCAGCATCTAATGATAAAACGATCAAGATCTGGGATTTCAAGACTGGCCAGCTTATTCAAACTCTTTCTGGTCATTCAAGTTATGTTTTATCTGTAATTTTATCTTTGGACACTAAGTATATAATATCGAGTTCTTCTGATAAATCAATTAAGATATGAGACTTCTCTACTGGTTAGCTAGTTCGTACTCTCCAAGGTCACACGAAAGGTGTATCAAGTATTCACTTAAATTCTGATTAAAGTGCTATATTTTCTGGTTCCTATGACCATTTAATCAAGATATGAAATTTTAATACGGGTGTGTGTATATAGACTCTTTAAGGGCATACATAACCAATTGAATCTATAGCATTGAGTAGTGACAATAAATGGGTAGTATCTGGAGCAGATGACAATACTGTGAGGAAGTGGAGGATTGCGAGTTAAGAGTTGAGGAATTAATTTATTTAAGACTAATTAAATTTTAGGGTTTAATTTTTAAATTATTAAAAGTAGATAAAAAGTATATATTTGATATTAGTTTTTTTATAAAGTTTAAAAGGATTTTTTTAATTTTTATTGAAGGTATTTATATTTAATGTTTATGCTTCTTAGTTATTTTAAAGGCCTTAATATTGTTTGGTATTATGTAATAAAGGATATTAAGATTTGAAGGTTAATTAATTTAGATTATGTCTTTGCATATTTATAAAAATTTTAGAGGTTGTTTGTTAATTTGGTTTTTTTATTTAGTGAATAAAGATAATATTTTTACATTTTTTAGTTATTTTTTAAATATAAGTATCAATGAAATAAATTTAATTTCAAAGTTATTTTTTAATTGAGATAACATTATAATCATTATAATCATTATAATCATTATTAATTAATCTTAAAAGATTATTTAGGCCATTTTTCGCTCAGCGATTTATCTACCAAAGATTTTTGATAGAATAAATTTAATTTTATAATATCTATAAAAGGAAAAATAGAATAAAAGTTTTAAATATTCGAATGTTTTAAAAAAATGAATTTAAAAAAATCTAAACTATAAATGCAAATAGATCTGAAATGGGGTAAGTATAAATCTATAGGAACGTAGGTATAATATAGAATTATAATAAGTTAATAAGCCAAATATAATCATAATATGTGGATTAAGTAAAAATCGTTAATATAGTTCTCTCTTATACTTAAAAGTAAAATTGAATTTGTTAGTATATTTAGTTCTTCTCCTATAGGGAATAAGTATAAAATAATTTTATTATTAAATTTTACGTAAGCAATAAATTAAAAGTAGCTAGTAGAAAAATAAAATAAGAAATTGATGATAAATATCAAATAAAAGAATCACAAGCAGAAAGAGCAACTAATCGTTTATAATATAATACTTACTTATCAAATAAATAAAAATAATTTTTATTTATCAAATAGAATATTTATTTAAATTAAAGTTTTTTATTTTTAAACTATGAAAAGGAAAATTTTGATAAACTTAAATTAAATCATATTTAATTAATACAGTTAACATAATAAAATACTTCTAACTCAAAAATTTAAAAAATATCGTAAAATAAGTTACAAAATTACTATAATACATTTATTTTATATTAAATGTATAAAGGAAAATTACACAAAGTAATCCTAAAGGAAAATCCATTTTTATTTTAATTTAATTTAAAATGCTATAAATTATATTTTTAGTAAATTTAATAAAGCAAGCTTGATTTTTGTTTCAATGAAATTTCAAAATATAATATATAAAATAATGTAAAAAACTAAATTTTAAAAATTAAAACTTATTCTAAATTTAATTTTTAACAGCCAACTTTTAGGATTATAAAAAATGTAAATAATTTTGTTTAATTTATAAAAAAATAAGGTTTTAAAGCAAAAGATATTGCCTAATAAAAAGTTTCTGTATTATTTGAAATATAATAAGATAATAAATAATATTTGATAATGAAAGTTTGAATATTAAATAAATAAAATTTAATAAATAGATTGATAAATATTAAAATATTAGTGATTAAGCTAATTTAAAAGCGTTAATTTTGATAAAAGTATAAATAATCTATTTATAGGCATAAATAATAAGGGAATATAAGATTAAATTTTTAATTATTTTAAATTTTAATTTTTACTAAAATATTAAATAGTTTTAAATAAATAAAAAACTAATTTTACTAAAGTTTCTAAATACTAAATTTTGTAAAAATTATAAGTATATAGCATGGTTTCACATGTAAAAGCTAAGTTGTTCTAAATTTAAAAAATAGTATTTTGAGATTAAATCAAACTATTTATTTATTTTCTTTAAAAACACAATTATGAAAGAATATTCATAATTATACTATAAGAAAGATAATCTAAGTTTATACCATTTAATTTTCTTAATTTATCTAATATAGTCTTAATATATCACCAATATAATATAACAACCTACAAATAATTAAACTAACAATCTTAATTACACTACAATCAATATACATAACTCTATAAATCTATAATAATCATTTAATATATATCTACTGTAGAACATTTATACATCAAATTAGAATTTACAATCAAACCTTTGCTAAAGTTGGAAGCTTTAAGAATCAAAAGTTATATCATATAACAAACATTTGCTAGCAAATGATTTAAATTATTTGAATAAATCTAAGTATCTTTATACTTAGTAATAATAAAAATGATATTCTAATATAATACATATTAGCAAATGAAAGTAATTAAAATAATTAATATAATATTCATTATATCAAAAACATTAAAGCTAAAGCTTTTTAAATTTATTAAAATATACTAAGTGTAAGATAAAGCTATTACTATTATATCTATATTCATAATATATTTAAAATATTTTGTTTAATATAAATTTTAAAAAGATTAATCATTTATTTCAATTTAAAAGATCTTATCAAAAACTAAATTAAAACATTTTCGTATTCATTTTCTAATTATAAATAGTCATTATTTATTACTTATTAATCTATTTTATTTATAGTTTACAGATTCTAATTATATGTATTCAAGCTAGATTATTTTAACATAAAACTTAATTCTTAAAAATCTACTTTTTTATAAGATTAACAGTGATAAGGTGAAATTATAGTTTAAAAGGAAAATATTTACATGCAAAATTATTTATAAAACCAAAAATTAATTTTATAAGAAATTAATTTAAGTTTTGCAAGAATTGAAGCACAGATATAAAAGTAAATGTCTAAATATAGTAATTCCAAAAGACATAGATGCAATGTTAGACAAATTAAACTACAAGGAGATTTATTATTTAGTAAATTCATCTAGAAATAAGAATTATAGCATTATAATAGATTTATTGAAGAAATTTATCTTCAAGCTTCATATCTTTTTTGTCTTATTAAATAATAGAAAAATCAAAAATATGTAGTTTTAAAATTTTTATATGATATGTATAGTTATATTTAAAATATGCACTAATTAATAAGATGGCTGTAGCTGAGGTTTATTTTCTGATCAAACCTTCTAGTCTTATGATAAGGTCGAGTTGCTATTCGCTGAGAAGTTCTCTGGTAAGAGTCAATCTTAACATATGAACAAAATCTTTCCGATTATCCACTCTTGCTAGCGCTTTGAAATATGATGGCTCAAAGTTATCGAATCCAGGCCGAAGCTTATTGAATTAAGTAGCAGGATATCTACGTTGTGTGCATTAAGAGAGTGTTATTGGTCCTCTAGCAGAAGTTTCCAGTCCCTCGAAAGAGAAATTAAAAAATTTATAATTAATTAATTGTAAACTGCTTATTACTCTTTAGGATACCTTTCACTAATAAGAAGCTGAATTGAAAAGATTTGTCACTTTGTTTGGTGAAATCTAAATATGTAATTTACCGAATGATGAACCAAATTGAAGATGGTATCATATAATTAGTTATTGCTATTATAATTATATGGAAATATTAATAAAATATAGGCATTAAAAATATTAAAATTTAATTAATTTATAAGAATGAAATTAAAATATTTTGCTTTAAATAAAAAATAAATTTATTAAACATAAATAAGAGTTTAATAATCTTCTTATTATAAGCATTAAACTAATATCTATTTAAACTAATTTTATTATTTATTTTACTTTTATTTCATTAAACTAAATCTTTTTTATTTTAACTAATACTATAATTAATAAAAATCTATAAGTCTAATTTTAGTTTAATAAATGGATTAGATAAGTTGTAAAATATGTAAAAATAATTGATTCTTTATAAAAGATTCCTAAGATACTTAATTGTAGTTTCCCAATGTTCCAAAAAATTGTTAAAATTGGTCTTAATGTCGCTCAATAAGTATTTTGAAAACATATTAGTAAATATTTAAAGGCTAATTATCTGAGTTAAAAGTCTATATTTCAACAGAAAAATTTGAGAAGCAGCTTCATGCATTTCAACAAAAAGCAAAACTAAATAAAAATTTATAGAATGTTTGCAAATATTTAGATAATAGAAGACATAGTTAATTAGTTGCATTAAAGTTATATTGATGATCTAAAAACTCTTTTCTAATATAATCAATTAAGTATATCTTCAAACCACTAATAAATTAGGGTAATTATAAAATAATTAAAAAAATAGAAGAAATAATTTTAAATTTACGTAACTAAATACAAAATATATAAAAAGCATTACATTTACCATCATTAACTAGATAGTAACAACAAGAAAGAGTAGCATTATTAAATATAATTAAACAGTAGTAAGAGCAGATAAAGTAAAAGATTTATAAATATAATTAAGCTGAAAATGAACAAATAAATGTTAATTAAATTCCTGATTTGTTAATTTAAAATTGTTTAGTGGGAGTAGTTTTCTTGCGGAAAAATGCAGAATAAAAATCCATAACATTATAATATTGCAAGATATAGTAAATGAATATTTAAGTAATAAATTTTTGATTTTACGCAATTAACATTCTAGAAAGTTGCTAAGTTCGTAGAAAATTTTTGAAGTAAAGTTTTAGCAAATACTAATTTGCAAGAAAACCCTTTAAATTTATCTAGCATATGTTATAATTAAGACATTTAAATCGATTCAAACAGTTACAAGTTAAGACTTGATATAAAAATTAATTTGATAGTTGAGTCATTGGAGCAAAATATAAGCTTAAACTTATTACACTATTAAAATATCCTGTTAAAATTAGAATACATTGTCTGTCTAAAAGTCACATATCTTTATTAATTTGTCAATTCTTTCTGATATTATGATTTTATTATAATGACTTAAAATTATTGCTCTAGTCTGGTCTTTATATCTTTGAAAAAACGAATACTTGTCCAATTTAGAAATTTCATATTTTTATATTCTTATCATAACTTCACGATACTATTTATTTATAGTCACTTACTAAAACTACCAATATTACTCAATTCGTGAGTCCCTACAAAATACTCTACAAATAGTTGTTTAGAAGTCTCAATCTTAATAGTATTATCATAATTTCTAATATTATTTATTTCTGGTCGCTATTACATCTATAGATAAGACCTCTCTCATATATCCTTATAAAAGTATCTTTAGAAATCCCACTCAGAAAGTCCCATATCTTTATTTTTGTATCAAAACTTCCTGATACGATTCAATTATAGTCACTAGTTTCAGCTACAGAAAAAACATAACTCATATGTTTCTGCAAGTAGCAAATGATTATGATTATTCCAGTTTTAAATTAGTTAAATTTGCAAATTAAAATTGGAATTTATTAGACATGCTTTTCTTAAGTTAGCAACATACATGCTAGTATTTTATAAGTTGCAATCTTACAGCAATATATCACTTGAATAAGCACCTTTGATTCTTATTGTTTCTAAATTTTTGTATATAAACGCATATTTTAAATTCTTCATAGCATTTATGGCATTAACTTAGGCTTGTCCTAAATCATTAAAAGTTTTAGATAATTTGATGACTTTTTTATTTTATATAACAAGTTTTAACTTGAATTCTGCTTTAACTATTTTAAAATTTCTTTATTATAGCATAATTAGATTTATTCAAAGGATTTTATTTAAACTTCAGATCTGATAAAACTTGTTTTGAGAATTTTACTACAAATATAACAGTATTCTCACTTGATATCGTTATCATATTAATCCTTTTAAATTAAATGCTCGCCTTTAAATTTTCTACATCATATATCTACGAAACTTGATTCTTTGTTTCAGTTTATATGAATTTCATGCGTTGTAACAATTTGGAGCCAATTACTCAGAGATTGAATTTACATTAAACTCTTCATTTTAAAATTAGCTATAAGTCTAAATCATTTATTATGATTATTTAGCGAATATCTTTAATTGAATCTATAGCAATTTCTTGAGTTGCCATAATATTTATATTTTTTCAAGCATGAATTTAAATAATTCTTCTTTCGACTTGATTAATCTAATATTATAAATTCCTATATTTAATTAGTTTTTCAAATAATCAAATTTCTTGATCTTATTGCTTGGTTCTTCCTATTTATTTTCAGCTATCAAATCAGAGTCACTTTTTTAGTTTTTTTCAAAACCGAATTACTCTAATGTTTGTATTTATTTTAGATTCTATGTATACTATCTTTTATGATATTATTCTTTTATTTATTATTAAAAGTGATTGCATCCATTATGTGGAAGTGAACTAGTTACTTGTTGGAACTTATTTTGCTCAATGAGTTTTGGCAATGCCATCTTATTCCTCATGGTGTTAAATTTTGGCTTTTCCGTAGGACTAAGGTAGCTTAAATGATTTTTTCTCAAGTATTTATTCATTTATTATTTTATAAATGTTTGCCTATCTCAGGTGCAATTTAAATAATTAGATAAGCAATTCCCATATTTTAGAATTCAAATTTTTGCTTTCAACTCATCTTTATTATTTATTTATCATTTATTTACATTTCTTTAGTCTTCCTATTATTATTTATGTATCTTTTATTTCATTTTGTTAATTTTTGTTATATATTTTACCACTTTAATTGATACTTTAGCACAATTTATTATTAACTTGATTGCTTTTTATCTTCTGCATTTCTTGGTTTTGTGTTCAATTTTTTGACTGTTTACATATCATCATATTGTTGAAAGACTTAACTTTACTTATTTATTTTTCTTCCAGTCAAGTAGGAATATTTTCTGGATTAACGGTTTCTAATAAATTTAGGTACACAGCTGTTTTACAATAAAGTCATGTTGTTCCTTTTATTGTAAGTAAAACTGTTTGCTTGACATTTCCGAAGGCTTTTAGCTATTTTTCTGTTGGAACTAAAGAGTTTTCTATACTTAAAGAGTTGTGAATAGGTAGCTATTATTGTTGAATATTCATTAATAATTCTCTTCTTGCTAGGAACATTAAAAGATTAATATTATCATTTTTATATTAGAGAATTTATTAAGTTATTATTAATCAGATAAAACAGTTAGAATAAGTCCAGTTGGTAATATTCACACTTAATCTATATATTATCCAAGTTCTCTATAGGTACTAAAGAATTCCATTAATACGGCACATTATTTTATTTTTGCTATGCTTGAGTTGTAATTTTTAAAATATTTCTCTATAATTGATAGATTATTCCTATTTTTTAGATAAAGTTTTCTAATTTATTTACTTTAAAAAGTTTCCTATTTTATAAAATTTTATTTTCTCTTTATTTTATTAGTTCATCATATTTTTCTTACTTTAATTCGCCATTAGACATCTCTCCTAAAAGCTTAATTATGATGTTGTTTGTTAAATCTTATTTGCTTATCATATTAATCTTGAAAATTTATTATGATTGAATTTTTATCGAGAGTATAGGAGTTGTAATGGCTTGATTTCATTATTGGCTATGGGACATTTTTAAGTATATATAGTAGCTAGTTGAAATAATAAAAAGGAAATAATGTATTTTAGATTTGAAGTTGTTGAATTGATGATGATAGTGTTGACTTAATTAGTATTTAGATATATGTATAGCTTAATTATTATTTTATTATAGTTTTGATTTTATTAGATAAATAATAGAGTAATCTAAGTAATACTTGCATAATTTTAATATAAGGATGTATTTAAAGAAAGTTTTTTTGACTATGTTGAATATGTTTTGGTACGTTATAAGCTGTTTGTTTGTATCTGAATAATGATAATATTTGAATAATAGATTTTTAAATATTCTTAGATAAAATTTGATTTTTTATTTATTTCAATCGCTTTAAATATTTTAATAAGTAGTAGCATATTTAACTAATTATAAATCTTTAAACTACTTCTTTACATATTAAATTATATTTATTATAAATAATATTAATAATATAGATATTATTATTATGTTTATCAGTTATGATTTTTAATACTTCTATAACTCAATTTTTCTAAATCAATTCTCATTATTGAAACTCTTTTCTATTCTATAGCAAAAACATATCCATAGTTATTTCTTATTTTCATCTCCGCTAAAGCTGCAACATCTTTAAAAATTTAACTTTATTGTCATTACTCTTTGCTTCTTTTATATATTCTTCTTGAATATTCTTTCGTAGAATAATTTTTTATACCTCCAAATATGACAAAAGGCTCTAAAGAAACTATAGGATTAACAACAGCTTCAGGAAGATTCAAATTTTACTTACTCCATCTATCATTCTATATGTTATATTTTCATATATCTTTTAAAGTTTATCCTTTCTAATTTAACCCTCCAAAAGAGTAAATATTTGATTCATCTATATCTACTACTAAAGCTTAACCTGCTATGTGGAATGGAAATTAAGAGCATTTTTATCATTTACTTTAGTTTTCTATCTTTAACTTTACTACTGATTATAAAGTTTGATAACTAGTAAATCCTCCAACCACATAAACATATTTTTAAGCAGCAGCTATTCCAAAAGTGTCTCTTCCCTCATTTAGATCACTAAGTTTAATACTATTACCTTCAAAATCAAATTATCAAGTTTCTTTTATTCCTTTCTCTTAATTTTAGTTAAATCCTCCTATTAAATATAACTTATTTTAATATTCTATACTTTTACTAAGGTCTGGAATTATAATTTAAACTTAGATTTATCTTAATTACTCTGTTTAAATATTAAATAAACTTAATTTTTAAATTTCTGAATCAAAAAAGTGAATATAGTTAGATTATATAAAGGGCTAGCTTAGTTTATTTTAATTAGTCTAAATCTTATTTGGTTACTTAGTATTCTATTATAGTTTCTATCTTATTAGTGTGATATGACTTTAAGTTAATTTAGGGTTTAGTATTGTAGGTGGTTATGAGTTATATTAGAGTATAGTTGGTTTTAGTGATTAGTAGAATTAGATAATATTTGAGTGTTATTTTTGGTAGATAAATGTTGGTTAATGATTGATGATGATATTAGTTAGTGGTATTATGAGAGTATTACTAATGTTTGATTATTTGGTTGTAATGGTTTTAGATTTTTCCATAATTTACCTCCTTATCTCTTTTAATTTCTATGTAGCATCTTAAATCTTTTATATGTATTATTAGTTTTAAAATATCACTCTTATTAAATCACTTTCTTAAGGTAAATCATCAAATCTAAAATGGAATCCTTTTTAACAAATAGGACATCACATTATGCCTTATAATCAGTACTGAGTATTCAAACACAAACCACAGTAAATATGTCCACAAGGTAAGACAGTTGGAAGAGCATTAGTTAAGTTGTAATCTTCTAAGCAGATTAAGCATTTTGGTAACGCTTACATTTTTATTATTATTTAGACTACAAAAGCTATAAAGGTAATTTATAACAGTTACCATCAAAAATACAGTCAATAATATCTAAAACTACATTATTACATTGTATAATATTAAACTCTTATATAAAGTAGCAATCTCACAATCCGTATGCCGCCAATCTTGAATCGAAACTACTTATTAAATTTAATAAAGGTATGAAAGAGTATTACAATTTAATCAGATCTTTGATATTATTTTTAAGAAAAACGTCTCTACCGTAAAATCTTTAAACTATTAGAAGGAATGCACAAAAAAAGAGACAGAAATCTTAAAACTAAGCAACATATCAAAAAAAGTAGATAATTTAGAATATCAACTTAAACAAAAACTTGCAAATCGTTATAATGGAAGAAGAAAAGAACAAGCAAATACCATAAAATGAGGACTAGAATATGTAGCTCAAAACCGCTAAAAGCATAGGAGTTACCTATTTCAATAAATTTTTAGAAGAAAATAACTATAACCAAAGACTCAGTCCAGAAGAAAAGCAAGAAAATGAAATGATTCAAGCATTTCTTTGATATCTTAATTAAGAATATGGTAAAAATATTGAGAGTATGAAATTCCTTCAGACAGGAATAATTATTATATGATTCAAAAATAAGGAAACAATCACACAATTTGGAAATAATTAAACTGGAAGAGTAGATACCAAAAGAACAAAGAAGCATAGATGAATTCTACAACATTAATAACTATCCGAATCATTGAACACTTAGCATCTATTCAAGTTTGAACCAGTAGAAACTCATCTGGAGTAGTACGGAAAATAGTATGTACAGAGATCAGCACCGTAAAAAGGTCAACGTGAGCCAATGGAAAATGAAAACTTATTTAGAATTGAAGGAGATCAAAGATGGAGAAAGTATACCAGAAAAGTTAAAAGAAGGAGGTATAATCACTTACTTGAGTCAGTCTGGAAATCCCATACATGTATCGTTGTATCACCAACTATCAATTTGAAAATATATGAACTGTGACAAATAAGAGCATAGCAGAAATTAATACTTAGGAAAAAGGTCTATAAGAGAATCGATTAAAAATGCTGAGGAAGTAAAAATCATGTCGATGTATTCGGAAATCAGGAATAAAATGCCTTACTATAAAGAAAGACAGATAGCGGAGGAAAAGAAAGTGAAGAAAACTGAAGAGAGTAAACTTCAAATAGATTACCACGTTTTATTTCTAGCAAAAGAAACAACTTTAAACAATACTAAGGTTACTTTAAAAGCGATCGACTTTAATAGAAACTTAACTACAAAATTAAATAAATAAAACTGAGACGAAACAATCAATGTCACAAAAAACAGAAAGTAAAATAGGAAATATGGCAAAAAAACTGAAGAAAATAGAAAGCAGTGATAGAAAGAAACTATGCATAAACACAACACTGTTTCAGAAAAGACATAAAATATATAATGATAAGGAAGATAGTATTGAGTAAAAAATATTGAAGACATAAGTACAGGAAAAATAATAAGCATTAGAACGATTTGGCTTTCACACTATTAAAGAAGAAGTAGCTAAAAAAGCAGGGTAGGAGGATTAAGAAAAATAGGAAGAGTAAGAAAATACTACTATAATAAAATAGATAGAATTAAACATAAGCACAGCAAATGTCAGTGGAATAAAATCAAACAAGGAAGAATTAAGGAAGATTATGTGTGAAAAGAAGAAGAAATTATAGCGATTTAAGGAATGTTTGCGAAAAAACTGCTGAAATACCTTATATATACGGATTTAGAGCTATAATAAAATTGGGCGCATAACATTGCGAAGGAGTAGCATTTTATATAAAAGATGGATTACCCGCAGAACCAAAGTATTTGATATAGCGGACCTCAATCAACCAGAATTATTTTAGAGAGGAAGATTAATAGGTTTAATACTTGATGATCAGCTAGCATTGATAAACGTAAAAAGCACTACAACATCCGACTCTGATTAATTAATACCCTTTTTTGAAAGTTTATAATAATACAAAATAGCAGCAAACACAAATGATAATAAATTTCAATATTAGGAGATTTTAATGCTCATATTCCCCAATTTAAAATCGTATGAGTAGAACAATACAGGCTAATACTTATTTAACCGATAAAAGATTATCATTTGGATCGTAAAAATACAAATCAAGATTCTTCCTACATCATAACATGAAGGAAAGGAAAATTTAAAATAGAATACTTCTTGAGGGATCTCATGCCTAACATTATCAGCACAAAATTCTATAAATAGAGACTAATAGAAGATTATTAGTCAGGTAAATAAAGATAAAAATTGCGGAAGAATATCGACCATAATTTAAAAGAATAACTTTCAAAAATTAAAACAATAAAAGGTTCAAGAGAGATTGAAAGAATGATTCGAGAAAATAGATCTTAGCGAATTCGAAAATTAAGATAGTGAAGCATACTATGAAAAATGATCAGAATATATCCAAGAAGCGACCAAAGCAATATGTGAGTTTGTAACAAATTAAATGAGAAAATGCTAATATACAACAAAAATAATAAAACTAAGAAAAGACTACTAATAGCAGGCGAAATAAGTAAAATGTCTAATTAGAAAAGGATGCTTATAAATTGATAGATATATTAAAATGAGATAAGAATCAAGGAGAAAATTTAGACTGCATCAAAAAAAGATAGGAAAAATAAATTAAATATTTTCCTAGATGAAATTAATTAAGAAAACTTAAACAACACTTGAAAAGGAATATAAAAATGATTAAAGTAGAGAAAATTACACCATGGACATTAATAAACAAAGAGGATATTCCTAATTTTAAAAAAAGCTGAGAGGAGCTCTATAAAAGTGGCAACAACAGATTGAAAGACTCATACAGGAACACATAAACAGAATAAGTTAAAAAAGAAAGATTTAGTGTGCTGTATAAAAAAGCTCTCCTAAAAAAAGCTGCAAAACCTGATGGAATATTAATAAGAACAATAAGAGCTAGAGAAGATAAGCTTGTTAACCTAATCACAATATTAGCATAAAAAATAATACAATCCGGAGCTATTCCAAGTAAAATTAAAGGATCTTTTATTATATTATTTCATAAAAAAGGTAGAGTGGAAGATCCTTTGAATTATAGGCCAATTTCACTTTCAATTCATATAGTAAAAAGCATAGATCTCTGATTATTGGATAAATAAACTCATAATTGAGCAGGTGTGACGACGAATTATAATATGGCTTAAAAAAAGGTAAATCATGCTCATAGCAAATCTTCAATTTAAGAAATTTACAAGAATGATTTAAGCAAAATAATCAAGAAAAGCAGCAATATTTATTTATATTAAAAAAGCATTTGATTCTGTAATAAAAGAAGACATATGAAAGATACTAAATGAAATTGAAATACCCGAGTAAATAATCAAGCTCATTGCTGAATTGTACAGAGAAGAAACAAAGATAAAAATAAATGATTTAATATCAGAACAGTTTTAAACGAGGAAAGGAATTAAATAAGGTAGCCCTTGTTCCCCAAAGTTATTCAATACTATAATAAATAAACTTCTCAACTAACTAAGATAAAATAAAGTAGGAATAACTATAAGCATGGAATTAGAATATTATACAGAGGAAAGAGGCATGGGAGCATTAGCATATGCAGATAACATTGTAATGATTGTAAATCCAGGCCAATTACAAGAGATGATTTAAATACTACAACAGTGATCGTAATAATAAGATGAAAATTGCAAATAAGACGTAGTGAATGCTATGAAATGGAAAAACATTACAAAGTTGAAAAATAATATATATAAATAAAATGGTAATAGAAAGAGGAAGGAATATAAATATTTAGGATACTGATTTCTAGAAAGTATTTTTTTGAGCAAAATTTACAGTCAAGAATATGTCAAAAAGTATAAGCATGAATTTGTGTAAGTCAGCTAATTTCTTATCTAAGGTTCCATTCATTGATCAATTTGTTTATAGTAAGCAAAAGAGATTAAGCTATTTATTTTAGATTTTAAACTTCTTTTATTAATTTCTAATCTTCCAATTATAGAATAAGAATAAATACTTAAGTTATGTATATTGTTAAATGTTTTCGCGGGAAATACTTATTCTTTGGAGTCATATTTTTATATGATTTCATAATAGTTTTATTAATTAAAGTTTGATGAATAAATGATTAACTTATTTTTAAATTACTATATATACTTTGTTAGAACTTAGGCATTCTCTTTATTCTTTCAGAGAACTATATTTAAAATTGCATAGTTTAAATATTAATTATAAATCTAACATTTAGTAAAATGAATAAATAGTTTTTATAAATAAATGAAAAGAAAATAAAGATATATAAGATAAATTTATAAATAGCATTGTAACATAACATAATTTACTAATTTGGCAATACCTTTATTTGGCTTGTTATTTATGTGTTATAAAAAGTCTCAAGAATTATCGAAAGACTCATTGAAATTGTTAATTTCTTCTTCAAATTAATATTCTTTAATTACATATCTTTGGCTGGTAATTTATCCTTTCTTTACCGTTAGTATTTGATTCGAATCTCATTCTTTTCCAAGGTTTTGATTTTTTGTACTTATTTGATTTTAAAAATATTTGCTAGAGTATATATCTCCACCAATAATTTTTGCTTAATAGATAAGCTCCAGACAGAGAATAAATATAAGAAAGGTTTTTTAAGAAGTAGTTAATTTTTGGTTTTATGTATTTTTGGTATCTCCAAGTTTTTAAACTAAATTGTGTATTAAAGATTTGATTATAATTATAGAGTTACTTAATTTTAATTAAATGCTGTTTATTTGCTTAACTAATTGCTAAACTGCATCCTTTAGTTTTTATTTTAGCTTATAGCGAACAAATCTAAATAAATGTATCTTATAGTTAATTAGAGAATTGGTTTTAGGTGGGATTTGATATATAATAATATAATATTGGATGATATATTAAAAGTAATAAGATAAAGAAGATGTTTAAAAATAGAAAGTTATTGATGTTAATTTTGAAGAATAATGTATTTTTGGTAGATATATTGATAAGGAAAGAAGAAAATAGTTGTAAATAAGTAATAAATTGTAAGCTTAAATTAAGTAAACATTTGATTAGTAAGTTTTTAATAAACTAAATTAAAAATTAAATATAAATAGGATGTAAAGATAAAAAGTAAGAATAAAAGAATTTTTATAAAGAATTTAATTATTCACAATCAAAAAGTAAAGTAATATCTCTTGCCATCAACTGAACTAATTGTATAATACATTAAAAAGTTATCTTTTCAAATTTAAGATTTAAACAATTATTTAAAAAGGTAGGAGTGATAACAAATGTAACAAAAAATAAAGATAAATTTGTAATTAAAAAGCATAAAAATTATACCTAGTTAAAAGCAATTAAAATGAATGGTAAATAAATAGAAATTATACATAAAGTAAAGGTAAAATTATAAAAATAAATGTAAATTCTATTTTTTGTAATATTTTCTTATTTCTTGTTATTAATAACTTTTATTTTTAAGACATCAAATTTTATTAAAAAAGACTTTCTCTAATTTACTTAATTTATTAGTAATATTTAATAGTCATCGAAATTATCGAAACATTTATAAAGTTTTAGCATATTTGCAATCTTTAGTTTCTACTATTTTGCTTTATTTATATTAATATTTTATTAAGTTATTCTGATTATAATTTTAATTAAACTTAAATAAAACCTATTATTATTAAATATATAATTAAGCTAATATCATTTATAAATTAATAATCATATATAAAGTTATAAATTTGCTATAGTACTGATAATTAAGATTTTAAATCGAACTAATTAAAAATTTAAATTAAAGACATTAGACTGACTATAACATTATTATCAAGCTTGGTTTATATTGCTATTTATATTATAAGTCTATAACCACTAATTTTATAAACAAAAATTATTAATGTGACGTTACCGTTAATAGCTTTATCATGAATTAACTTTTATTTTAATTTAAATGTTATTTTTGTCTTAGTATATTATCAAATGAGACAGATAATTTTTTCATATTGGTAATCTTCTTATTAAAATATTATTTTAATATTTTGTTGCTAATACACGGTCTTTTAAAATAAAATCCTAATTCATATTAAAAAATTAAGCATAGTCAGTCAAACTTTCAAGTGTTAGCTAAAATTTTCGAGTAAGTTAGGCATATCTCTTTTGAGTTTGTCCATCCTTATTCGTGTTGATATCTAATGCGAGATTACCCGCAATACAGTTATTCACAGTTCCAGATTATCTACAAATTTTTTCCAACTATGAATATATCCATATTTTAAATTAAATAATCTTCTTACTATCAGTATATGGATACTTTTATACCAAATAATGGTTATAGCTACTTATTTAAATAAAGTTTAATTTTATAAGTAAGAAATTAAAAAATAAAGATAGAAATTAAATAATTAGTTTAAATAGTTCTGAAGTAATATTATTTATGCTATAAATCTTTTATTTTGATAATTATAGAAAATTAAAATTAAAGTAAGCTATATATTAAGTATTTAAATTAGCTTCTAGGAATTTAAAGAAACTGCTACTTAAGTTTACTTCTCAAGAACTAGAAAAATCTGAGAAAGAAAGAAGGTTTGATATTAAATGGAAGACAGGAAGAAGTTAAATAAATAAATATAGTAAGAAATAAAATTTACATATAAACCAAAGTGTGAATTATATTAATAATTAATTAATTAATTAAGTATATAAATTATAAATAAAGCTATTATTATAAATCAATAATTTACTTAAAACTATAAATTAAAAGTTAAATAATTAATGGATTAAAGAACAAAATAGCATTAAATTAAAGTTAACATATAGAGAAATAAAATTAAAGTACTTAGTAAATTAATTGTTTATAATTGGTATAAGAATAATAAATAATAAAATGATTCTAATAAAATCTAATTATTTAAATAGTTTTACTAATATTATAATTAATAGAATTTATATTAACTATGATTATATCCTATTATCAGAAAATTAAGTTTATTTCTATATAAATAGAGTATAATATATTTAATTATTGTACCATCTGTACTTTTAAAACCTATTTTTATTATTTTTTATATACTTAATTACTTATAATGTTACTGAGTATTATTTTAATATCCTAAAATTATATAATAATAATAATTAATTAAAATGATACCACCTTTCATTAGGATCACTGATATAATGTTTATAAATGTTAAAAAAAGTATTCTGGATATATTCTTCATAGTCTTCTTCTGTCTTATGCTTCATTATTACATATCGACTATTACTTTTTTCTCCAGGTTTTATTATAGGGATTTGGCTAAAATCTAGTTCTTTTCCAATTATTTACTAGGATCTAAATCATATATTTTCTTCAGGACCGATTTACTAATTTTTTACGTTTGTTATCTTAAGTCTATAAATTTTACCCTCTTGAGTAACATACAATCTGCTTAATTTATTCAGTGTTTTTTAAATTCTTTTATTCTCTACATTTTGTTTATTTTAATATTTCCAGCATTGTCTAACAAAATGACCAGGTTTTCTGCAGAACCAGCATTTAGGTTTTTCCTTCATTCTATTTCTTTTTGCTAGTTGAATTGCTGGCTCTATATCCATAGGATCGTTGTGAGAGAGATTTTTTAGAAACAGACTCTCAGTAATCTCAGCGAATTAGTTTAATTTTTCTTCTGTCTGCTTGATTCTCTAGTTAAATTCTAATAACTAAGGATGATTGCTGAGTTTAGTCTTGTAGTTACTATTTTCTTATCTTAGCGTGTTCACGTTATTGATCAGGCATTAGATTTATTCTTTCAGCGAATTAAGTTGTATGGAAAGTTCGTTATTATCATTTTGCATTTTTTAGAAGTTTTCAAAAATTATTTTCTGAGGATCTAATAAATCTTAGGAAGAAGAGTGGGTTAGTTAAAGCTAAGACGTGGTTAGAGATGATGCTTCAGGTTTTCTCTCCTACTCTGAGGAGGTGGTAAAAAACCTTTCTTGAAGCCAGCCATTTTTTGTGTATGTAATAGGAAGAAAAAGGTAGAATGCTACAAGAAGAGCTTTTGCAACACTTTCAAAAAAACAGGAATAAAATCAGAAGCATAAATACTTCAATTTACGTCCTCTTAAACTTATATCTTCTTATAAAATTCAAATCCATAAATCATAAATCATAAAGATAGGTAAGGTAAGGTAAGGTAAGGTAAGGAAAGGTACGGAAAGGTACAGAAATAGAACCCTGGAATTTCAAATATGGTAGAGAAACCAAAGCAAAAAAGAAAATGTAAAAAAATAGATAATACATAAATTTTACTCTGGATAAAAACAATAAACATTAGTTAATTAGTGCTAATAAATTCAATCTTCAGAAAAAGGTCTAAATTGAAAGAAACGAAAAATAATTCATAAACAGAAGCAAAAAAAAATATAAAATTAATCGAGATTTATGATTTAAAACAGAGAAATAGATGTCTTTGGACATCTAGTTGAACTAGAGTAAATAAATCGCCTAACTTGAAGAAAGAATCAAGAAATAGCATGAGAAATTAAAGCTCTGAAACACGTGACAAAAACAAAAGGAAGTTTCGCACAAAATAGAAATATAAAAAGAAACAATCTCTATTCATCAGTAAAAAGTGCTTTAAATTTGTCAAGAAGAAATATTAATACTGCAGAATTTGCTCATATCTCTTTAGGATTCGTTATAAATTTAAGTTTTATTAAGAAATTGTTGAAAAGATTAGAACCATGAAAAAGAGTCATAAAGAAAAATAAAAACCATTTTGAAAGATATACTAAAATAAATTAACATAATGTTCTGTAACTAAACTGGGACGTCAAAAAAGTGAATAGGCTAATTAAACAGAGAGTAGATGCGAATCAAAAGAATGAGGATTGAAAACTTGGAGAATCCCGAGTTTTCAATCCTAAAAAAATAATATCCTAAACATTTTTTGAAACATAAGGAAATATAAACTGCTGATTTCTGTATGAAGTTGCGATTCCTTTGTAATAGAAAACTTTATTTATCTTTGTTATTATCATTAAGATGACTAAAGCTAAATAATTTCTTTTAGACTCAAATATTTTATTAAATTAAGCATGAAATAAATAAAACATAAATAAGGTATTAATTTATAAAAAAAAAACAAAAACAATTGTTAAATTTAAACTTTAAATTATAAATAAAAATAAATTTTTATTTTAAAAAGCCAAGTAACGCACATCTAAATTAAAAATTTACAATTAAAAAATAAAAAAGATGATCTAATAATAATGAAAATTAATATAGATAATTATGATATTTATTGATTTTTAATTTCTAAAATCAATTATATACTGTATTTTATAAATATTTTTATCTATTAAAAGATTATCTTGTACAGCTTTTTGGAAAATTATATATAATATAATTTTAGATTTTAAATAATTGTACAAATTTTTTATTATTAAGCTAAAATTTGATTAGAATTAATATAAGTTATAAATAAAATATTATTTTAGCATATTAAAAAATAGGGATGCTATATTTAATTTTTTCTTTATTTACAGTAAAATTTGTAATACTTGAATATAAAATATAATAAAAATAAATATTTTTTAATTATTAAAATAGCTTAAACATTTTCTTTAGTATTAATTTATTATTTGAAACTATAATAGGAAATATCGTTGTTTAATATAAAAATAAAGATTTTATATTCCCTACATTAAATTTGACTTTAATATAATTTTTCTAAGCTAAGTATTTAATTTGATAATTATAATGATTTAGTTAAAACTAATTAATTATAAATTTAATTTAAATCTTAAATGCTTTTTACTATAAAATTAGTATTTCACATAGCAGTTTAATTTTAACTACTCTTTACTATGAAGGGGTATTTCTTTTACTTAATTAAAATAAAATAGTTTATTAGTTTTAATAAACAAATCTTCTATAATTTATGATGTATTGCAGATTATTTAAAATTCTTCAATTTTAAAATACAAAATAATTTGAATATTTAGCTTGCTCAAAAAATGTACTATGATATAAAGGAATGAAAATGATAACTAGAGTTAAGATATAATTAATGTAACATTTATAACACTTAATTAAAATTTTAACTAGTTAAAGAAGTTAAAAATATTAACTTTTAATTTATTAATAAATCTAATAAACTTCTAATTCATTTTGTGCTTTAATAACTGAAAATATTCTATATTGATGTTAATATTATAACTAGTAATTTTAAATAAGTTAATTTAATATATTAATAATTAGCTAAATAAGTATTTAAATATTATGTATTATTGAATGCTAAACTAAACTAATTTAAAATTATATTCTTTAATTTAAGTTACTTAAATGCTAATAATCTAAAGCTTTTATAACCTATAACTTATTAATATAATCATTAAACTACATATTTTAATATTTTTATTATCTATCTTACATTTATTTACCATCATCTTACTTATAGTCATATATATTATTAATCAAATACCTTTCTAATACTCTCTAATTTAATCATATACAGATCTATTAACGTAGTAATCATATAATAATCATAAACTATAACCATTTCAATATTTTCAATATTCAGACAAAATTGCATCATTATTGGTCAAGAATCAGGCAAATTATGCTAAATTTCAAACTTTCTTCATTTTCAATCATAGCTCTCATTCACTCTCATCTTTATAAGAATTTTATTACTTCATTAAATCTAACTATTGCTTTCTTTTAATAGGATCTACTTCTCTCTCTAGTCTTTAAGAATCTTTGATCTTCTTCTAAATAATTATAGATTTAATATTTTTATGTATTTATCTACTTTAACTATCTTATTTTTCTAAATTATTGATTAATATACTTTTAGTCATATAAAATTAGTCTTCTACATTCTTTTCCAGTCATTATTTTGCGTTTATTAAAATTTAAAAAATCTGAATAAAGATTACATTGGAAAATGTACTTAAATTAATTGAATCCCTATCTGCATAAACAAAATTAGTTAAATTATGTTTTAATATATCGCTGATTCAGTTCATATTAGAAACTATAAGTATAATTCCTTAGTTTATAGATTAAAATAGTTTCTTATATCTATTGTGCTTATTGTTTGCTATTAAAGGGGTACCATTTTCATTACTTTCTATTTAATCAACAAATCTTTATGCTGTTGACATTACTGCAGTCCTTTAAAGGCATTCTTTGAATAATTTTGTTTAGATTTAAATATTGAGATGTTTATTAAACTCTTTGTTCTTTATATATCTAAATCATATTTTTAATGCTTTTATCTATATCTTTCTTGTAGGGAAGATTAAATTTATTGCACTTTTGAAGTAAAAAGGCTATATCTAAATTAGGATTTTCTATGTTGAATCGAGTTAATTTTCAGTAAAAAAGCATAAAGTGTTATGTCAAAGAGTGGACAAATGGAAGACAATTTAGATAAATAAAAAAAGATTTATTAAAGGAAGATCAAGAAGATTTGAAAGCTAATCTTGATATAAGTCTTTGTGATCTAGAAATTTTTCTAATCAGTCAATTAATTCCTGACATTACTGCTCAAGGAGTTATATTGCTTCCATATTCTACTTTGGGTAAAATGAAAGTTCTACGAAAGTTCTTATAACTGATTGGAGATACAAAGTCATATTTGGAAAGTACAGCAGTCGTTTTCAAAATTGCTCTCCTATATACAGAAACCTTTTCTTCACAATGCTTTTTATAATTTTATTTGTTACTCAATTTATAGACTAGATAAGTGATTGAGGCTTTCTATTTTATTGGAGTTCCTCTAATGTTTAAGTTAATTTCAGTTTCTTACTCTTTTTTCTCAGAAATTAAATCATTTCACATTTCTTTGCCTTTATATTAAGTCTTATCAGTTTAAAATATTGACTGTGGCTTTTAATAGTTTCTGGGCATTTTTTAGGAATCTGCAAATTCAATTAAATCATCAGCAAAACAACGCACAACGATAGATCTGGAACAGATATTAAATCCTAGTTTCTTTTAATTATCTTCTAAATATCTTATTACAATGTCATAGTATAGAACTACAAGTACAGAACCATAACTTCTTCCTTATAGAACACTTTTATTAATCTTTATTGTTCTAGTAAGATATCCATCAATAATAAGCTTAACATCAATATTGATATAAAATAATTCTTGAGCAAGAATTAAGTTTAATGGAAGCCTCAGTCTTCTTAAATGATCAAAAAGTAATTTCCTATGTATTTTATCAAATATCTTTTCTACATCAATTAAAGCAGCCTACATTATTTTTTTTGTGATCATATTTTTTTAATCTTTTCAACATTTTATTATGCTCTTTATTTTCCATATATTACATTTCTTAACTATAAATTTGTCTTTAGGATTTGTGATAAATTTAAAAAAGTAAATTTTTAGCTAAATTAATTGTAGACTTTTCTTTTAATTTACGATTTACTATTATTTTATTCTAACTTATATATTTTATATTTCTTTCAATGTTCTTTTTTTAATTATTTTTTAAGTTTTTAATTATTAGTTTGTTTTAATTCAAAAATCCGATTTCTTTTTTTCTTTTTTCTTTTTTAATTTTAATTTTTCTGGAAACTCTATCTTATACTTTTGATTTAGTTCTAAAATATATTTAAATGTTTTTCTACTTGTATGTTACTTTATATAGTCTTATTTTGCTTACTAAATTATTAGTTTTTAGAGAATTAAAATGTTTTTATAATTTTATTTCTAAAAAATTAATTTTTTAATGTATTTTTGTGTTTTATAAATATTTTTTAAGTTGTTGGTTTTTTAAATCTTAATCGAAAAGATTATTTCATATACAAGCTGAAGTTAAATCTTGATTAAATAGGATTTAAAAACTTTTAAGAGTCTAAGTTACACTATGTTTGCATGATGGAAAGAATAAGATTTTGATTGATTTTAGATCTCTTTTGACATAATTTAATTTTATAAGTGCTTAATTTAAAAAGATAGATTACTGATTTTAGGAATTTATTTAGTATCAAATATAAAATTAGGGTCACTTGCTTAGTCTTTTTCAAAACAAAATTACTCTAATGTTTGAATTTATGTTCAGGTTCTGCGTATACTATTTTTCTGATATTATTTTTTTATTTATTATTGAAAGTGATTGCATCTATTAGTTGTGGAGTATAAGCTAGTTACTTGTTGGAACTTATTTTGCTCAATGGGTTTTGGCGATGCCACCTTTTTCATGATGTTAAATTTTGATTTTTTCTTATCTAAGGAAGCTTAAATCATTTTATCCTAACATTTAATCAGTTAAATGACCTTTTATTATTCTATCAATTGTTGCTTATCTTACACGTAATTTCAATATTGATTTTAGCAATTTTTTTATTTAAGGGTTCAAATTTTTGCTTTCTACTCATCTTAATTATTTCTTTAGGTTTCCTACTCTAATTTGTATCTTTATTTTAGTGGATTGTTTCTTGTTGTATATTTTACAATTTTTGATGTTTAAGCAAAATTGATTTTAACTATATTGCTTTTTATCTTCTTCATTACTTAATATTGCGTCCAATTTTTGGAAAGTCACACACCATAATATTGCCGGATGACTTAACTTTACACAAAATTTTATTTCTTTCTGTCAAGCAGGGATATTTTCTGGATAAGTGGCTTCTGGCTTCTGATAATTCTAAGTACATATTTATTCTATCATCAAGTCCTTTCGTTCCTTTTATTGTATGTAAAACTGTTTTTTTGATGTTTTCGAAGACTTTTAGCTAATTTTGTTGGAACTAAACAGTTGTCTATACCTAAAGAGTGGGGAAATAGATAGCTATTATTGTTGTAGTATCCATTAATATTTCTCTTTTTGATAGAAATATCATAAGATTAATATTATCATTTTTTATATTAGAGAATTTATTAAGTTATTCTTAATCAGATAAAAAATTAGAATAAATCCAGTTGGCATTATTCATACTTAATCTATATGTTATCCAAATTATCTCTATATGTATCCGAAGAGTCCCATTATTGCGACACATTATTTATTTTTTATGTTTGAGTTATAATTTTTAAAATGTCTCTCTATATAAAAATTAAGATAGATTACTCTTATTTTTTAGATTAAGTTTTCTATTTTATTATTTTTAAAGTAGCTTATTTAGAAAATTTTATTTTCTGCTTATTAGTTCATCATATTTTCCTTTCTTTTTTCACACTTAGACATCCCTTCTAAAAGCTTGATTATGATGTTGTTTGTTAAATCTTATTTTTTTATCATATTAATCTCAAAAGGTTATTATGATTGAATTTTATCGACAGTATAGGGTTATAATGATTTGATTTTATTATTGGCTATGTGGTATTTTTAAGTACATGTAGTAGCTAGTTTAAATAATATATAGGAAATAATGTATTTTAGATTTGAAGATGTTGAAATGATGATAGTGGTGATTACTTAATTAGTATTTAGATATAGGTATAGCTTAATTATAATTTGATTATAGTTTTGATTTTATTAGATAAATAATAATCTAAGTAGTACTTGTATAATTTAAATATAAGGATGTATTTAAAGAAAGTTTTTTTGACTATGTTGAATATGTTTTGGTACGTTATAAGCTGTTTGTTTGTATCTGAATAATGATAATATTTGAATAATAGATTTTTAAATACGTTTAGATAAAATTTGGTTTTTTATTTATTTCAGATGCTTTAAATATTTTAATAAGTAATAACATATTTACCTAATTATAAATCTTTAAACTACTTCTTTACATATTAAATTATATTTATTATAAATAATATTATAGATATTATTATTATGTTTATCAGTTATGACTTCTAATACTTCTATAACTCAATTTTTCTAAATCAATCCTCATTATTGAAACTCTTGGTTTTTCTATAGCGAAAACATATCCATAGCTATTTCTTATTTTCATCTCCGTTAAAGCTTCAACATCTTTAAAAATTTAGCTTTGTTGTCACTATTCTTTGCTTCTTTTATATATTCTTCTTTAATATTCTTTCGTTGAAAAACTTTTTACGCCTCCAAATATGACAAAAGGCTCTAAACAAACTATAGGTCCAGCAACAGCTTCGGGAAGATTCAAATTTTACTTACTCCATCTATCATTCTATATGTTATACTTTCATATATCTTTTAAAATCTATAGTTTTTAATTTCCACCTCCAAAAGAATAAATATTTTATTCATCTTTATCTACTACTAAAGCTTAAACTGCTATTTGGAATGGAAATTAAGAGCATTTTTTTCATTTACTTTAGTATCCTATCTATAACTTTTCTACTGATTATAGCCATTGATAATTATCAGTAAATCCTCCAACCACATAAAGGTATTTTTAAGCAGCTGCTATTCCAAAACCACTTCTTCCATCATTTAGATCACTAAATTTTATTCTATTACCTTCATAATCGAACTACCAAGTTTCTTTTATTGCTTTATTTTAATTTTAGTTATATCCTCCTATTAAATATAACTTATTTTAATATTCTATACTTTTATTTTCAACTGGAATTGTAATTTAAACTTAGACTTATCTTAATTACTCTGTTTAAATATTAAATAAACTTAATTTTTAAATTTATCAATCAAAAAAGTGAATATAGTTAGATTATATAAAGTTTTAGCTTAGTTTATGCTAATTAGTCTAAATAATATTTGGTTACTTAGTATTCTATTATAGTTTGTATCTTATTAGTGTGATATGACTTTAAGTTAATTTAGGGTTTAGTATTGTAGGTGGTTATGAGTTATATTAGAGTATAGTTGGTTTTAGTGATTAGTAGAATTAGATAATATTTGAGTGTTATTTTTGGTAGATAAATGTTGGTTAATGATTGATGATGATATTAGTTAGTGGTATTATGAGAGTATTACTAATGTTTGATTATTTGGTTGTAATGGTTTTAGATTTTTCCATAATTTACCTTCTTATCTCTTTTAATTTCTATGTAGCATCTTAAATCTTTTATATGCATTATTAGTTTTAAAATATCACTCTTATTAAATCACTTTCTTAAGGTAAGTCTTCAAATCTAAAATGGAATCCTTTTTAACAAATAGGACATTATATTATGCCTTATAATCAGTACTGAGTATTCAAACACAAACCACAGTAAATATGTCCACAAGATAAGACAGTTGGAAGAGCATTAGTTAAGTTGTAATCTTCTAAGCAGATTAAGCATTTTGGTAACGCTTACATTTTTATTATTATTTAGACTAAAAAAGCTATAAAGGTAATTTATAACAGTTACCATCAAAAATACAGTCAATAATATCTAAAACTACATTGTTACTTTATTATATAATATTAGGTATTATTCATTGATTATTATATATTAAATTGCTTTGCTCATTGTTCGAAGGTGAGCAACAAGGTCATCTTCATCAGAGGTTGGGGAAGTTAAGTACCCATAATCGACTTTATGTCTTCCTCTGCTTTGGCTTGGCCTCGAGACATCTGCTAGTTTGACCTTCGGCACTGGCTCAATTTAAATTTAATTTAATTCTGGAACGAAAAAGAAATAATATTGCGAGCTTCATCAGAGGTGGGGAATTTAAGTACCCATAATTGACACATGTCGTCCTCTGCTTTGGTGATGCAATGAGACACAATCCTGCCATGTCCTTGGACCTCCAGCAAGTAGATAAGATTATAAGTATTCTGAAATTATATCAGTATTGAACATTTTTATCAGTACTGAATAATTATACCAGTATTGAACAAGGTTTATCAATATCTGATAATTTTATCAGTAAGAAACATTCTTGTCAGTATGAAACATTTTTTTAAAAAGCTGCGCACCAACAAGAGTGCTACGCGCTCTATAATAAAATTTATTTATTTATACTTTAAATAAACAATAATATTAAGTTATTATATAAAGTAGCAATCTCACAATCCGCATGCTACCAATCTCGGACTGAGACTACTTATTAAATTTAATAAAGGTATAAAAGAGTTTTACAACATATCTTTGATTTTATTTTTAAGAAAAACGTCTCTGCCTTAAACTTCTAGGAGTAATGCACGAGAAAAAGGGGCAGAAACGTTAAAACAAAGTAGCCTATCAAAAACATAGATAATTTAGAACATCATGCAAGATAACAACTCTATGCAAATCGTTATAATGGAAGAAGAAAAGAACAAGCAAATTCCATAAAATGAGGAGAATATGCAGCTCAAAACTGATAAAAGAGTAGGGGTTACCTATTTCAATAAATTTTTAGAAAAAAATTGTTACAACCAAAGACTCAGTCCAGCAGAAATGCAAGAAATTTAAATTTTTCAAGCATTTCTCAGATATCTAAATAGCGAATATGGTAAAAATATTGAGAGTATGAAATTCCTTCAGACAGGAATAATTATTATATGATTCAAAAATAAGGAAACAATCACACAATTTGCAAAAAATTAAACATGAAAGAGTAGAAATTTTGTAATACCAAAAGAGCGAAGAAATATGGAGAAATTCTACAACATTAATAACTATCTGATTCATTGAACACTTAACATATATTCAAGTTTGAACCAAATAGAAACCCATCTGGAGCAGTACGGAAAAATAGTACGTATAGAAATCAGAACCGTAAAAGGGACAATGTGAGCTAATGGGAAAATGAGAATTTATTTAGCATTGAAGAAGATTAAAGATGCAGAAAGTATACCATATAAGTTAGACGAATGATAAAGCACTAACTTGAGTCAGTCTGACAATCTCATACACGTATCATTGTATCGCCAGCTATCAATTTGAAAATGTATGAACTGTAACCAAAAAGGGCTCAGCTAAAATTAATGCTTAAGAAAAAAAGCTATAAGGGAATCGATTAAAAATAATAAGGAAGTAAAAATCAGGTTGATGCGTTCAGAAATCAGGAATAAAATGCCTTAATATAAAGAGAAACAGAAAGTGAAAGAAAAGAAAAGAAAATTAAGAAAACTGAAGAGGATTAACCTTCAAATAAAATACCACTTTAATTTCTGGCAAAGGCAATAAGTTTATGACATATTAAAGTTATTTTAAAAGCGATCAACTTTAATAAATACTTAACAAGAAAATTAAATTTAAAAAAAACTAAGACGAAGCAATCAATGTCACAAAAAAACAGAAAGTAAAATAGGAAATATGGCAAAAGAACTGAAACAACTAGAAAGTAATGACAGAAAGAAAGTATGCATAAACACAACGCTGTCTCAAAAAAGATAGAAAAATATATAATAGTGAGAAAGACAGTATCGAGTAAAAAAATTGAAGACATAAGTACAGGAATTAATAAATATTAGAACGATTTGGTTTTCACGCTATTAAAGAAAAGGAAGCTAAAAATGTAGGATAGGAGGATCAAGGGAAATAGGAAGTACAAGGAAATACTAATATAATAAAGTAGATAGAATTAAACATAGACACAGCAAATGTCAGATTAATAAAATAAAATAGAAGCATAAAAAAATTTATTTGTGAAAAGAAGATAGAAATTATGGCGATTTAAGAAATATTTGGGAATCAAACTGCTGAAATACCTTATATATACGGATTCATAGAAACAATAAAATTGAGCACAAAACACTGCAAAGGAGTAGCATTTTATATAAAAGATGGAATTATCAGCAGAATCAAAGCGTTGGTTATAGCGGATCTCAATCAAATAGAATTATTTTAGTGGAAGATTAATAGGTTTAGCAATTGATGATCGGCTGGAAGTGATAAATGTATATAGCACTACAACATCCGATTATGATTAACTAATACCCTTTTATGAAAGTCTATAATAATATGAAACAGCAGTAAGCAGCAAAGGACTACAAATTTTAATATTAGGGGATTTAATGCTCATATTCCCCATCTTTTATCGTATGAGTAGAATAGGCAAGGTTAATACTTATTTAACTTGATGAAAGATTATCTTTAGAATGTAAAGATCCAAATCAAGATCCAACTTTCATCAAAACGTAAGTGAAGAGAAAATTGAAAATGGAAAATTCTAAACGATCAATATATCACGACTAACATTATCAGAACAAAATTCTATCAATAGGAGATCATTAGCCAAGTAAAACAAAGATAAAAAATGAGGAAGAATATCGAAAAAGCCCATAAATTAAAAGGATAAACTTTCAAATTTAAGGCATAAAAGGTTCAAGAGAGATTCAAAGAATGATTCGAGTAAATAGATTTTAGCGAATTCGAAAATTTAGATAGCGAAGCATACTATGAAAAATGAGCAGAATGCATCCAAGAAGCGACCAAAGCGATATGTGGCTTTGTAATAAATTAAATGAGAAAATACTAAAATGCAGCAGAAAAAATAAAAATAAGAAAATACTTTTAATAGTAGGCTCAATAAGTAAATATCTAATTAGAAAGAATGCTAAGAAATTGATAATTATATTAAAATGAGTGAGAAGAAAGAGAAAATTTAGACTGAATCAAAAAAAAGATAGAAAAAATCAATTAAATATTTTCTTAGATGAAATTAATTAAGGAAACTTAAACAACACTTGAAAAGAAATATAAAAATGATTAAAGTAGAGAAAATTACACCATGGACATTAATAAACAAAAAGGATATTCCTAATTTTAAAAAAAAGCTGAGAGGAGCTCTATAAAAGTGATAAAAACAGATTACCAGACTCATACAGGAACACATAAATAATATAGGTTTAAAAAGAAGATTTAATGTGCTGAACTCTCCTTACGAAAAGTTGCAGGATCTGATGTAATATAAATAGGAGAAATAAGAGCTAGAGGAGATAAGTAATTTGCCAAACCTTAATATTAACATAAAAAATAATAAATCTGGAGCTATGCCAATCAAAATTAAAGGATCTTTTATTATACTACTTCATAAAAAAGGTAGAGTGAAAAACCTATGAATTATAGGTTGATTTCACTTTCAATTCATTCAGTAAAAATCATAGATCTCTGATTATTTGGATAAATAAACTCATACTTGGGCAGATGTGACTATGAATTATAATATGGCTTCAAGCAAGGCAAATTATATCATAGCAATCTACAATCTAAGAACTTTACATGAATAACTTCAGCAAAATAATAAAGAAATGCAGTAATATTTATTGATATTAAAAAAACATTTGATTCCGTAATAAGAGAAGACATATGAAAAACACTAAATGAAATTTAAATACCTGAGTAAATAATCAAGCTCAATGTTGTATTGTACAAAGAAAGAAACAAAGTTAAAAATAAATGATTTAATATCAGAACATTTATAAATAGGGAAATTAGTTAAATTAGGTAGCACCTGCTCCCCAAGGTTATTCAATATTATAATTAATAAACTTCTCGACTAACTAAGATAAAATGAAATAGGAATAACCATAAGCATGGAATTAGAATAATATACAGAGGAAATATAGATGGGAGCATTTGCACATGCAGATGACATTGTAATGATGGTAAGTCCAGACTACAAGAGATGATTGAAATACTACAATAGTGATCGTAATAATAAAATGAAAATTGCAGATAAGACGTAGTGAATGCTATGAAATGGAAGGAAATTACAAAGTTGACAAATAATATAAATAAATGAAAAACAAATAGAAAGAGAGAAGGAATATAAATATTTAGGAAACTGATTTTAAAAAAATTTTTATTTTGAATAAAATGAACTGTCATTATTATGTCAAAATGTGTAAGCATGAATTTTTGGTAAGCTAGTTAAATAGAAAATAATAAGATAAATTTATAAATAATAGCATAACAACATAGCATAATTTACTAATGTAGCAGTGCTTTCAGACAAACAATAAAAATAAAAAATGCTTTTTAAGAAATTCTTTATCTTTGCTTGTTTGTATTTTGATATCTCCAGCTATTTTGTGTTTTCTAGCCTTCTACAGAATCAGCACATAATTGATGCTGTTTTTATTAGCTGATTGATAATCTAATTAGTTATATTTGATTAGTATTTAAGTTTGATTAGTAAATTTCCATTGGATAATTATAGTTTTAATAATATCTTGTTAATGGTTTAATTAATTAAGATTTCTAATTTTTGATATTTTATCTTCTGTTCTTTTATTTCTTAATTAGATATATAGAAGCTTTTAAGGTAAATTCTGTATTAAAGATTTGATTATAATTTTAGTTAATTTTGATGTAAATGGTGCTTATTTGTTTAATGAATTGGTAAAGATTTAAGAAAGATTAGGTAGAAATAGTAAGTTATTAATAAGTTAAATGAAAAATGAAATATAAATAGGATAGTAAAGATAAAAAATAAGAATAAAAGAATTGTTATAAAGAATTTAATCATTCACAATCAAAAAATAAAGTTATATCTTTTACAAACAACTAAACTAATTGTATAATTCATTAAAATAATTATCTTTTCAAATTGAAGATTTAAATAATTATTTAAAAAGGTTAGAGTGATAACAAACATAAAAAAAAGATAAATTTGTAATTAAAAATTATAAAAATTATACCTAGTTAAAAAATGTATGCAAATATTAAAAAAAATGAATGGTAAATAAATAAAAGTTAAACACAAAGTAAAGGTTAAATTATAAAAATAAATAAAAATTCTATTTTTTGTAATATTGTCTTTTGTTTTTGATTACTAACTTTTATTTTGAAGACATAAAATTTTAAATATTTACTTAATTTACTTAATTAATTAGTAATATTAACAAATCATAAAATTATCGAAACATTTATAAAGTTTTAGCATATTTGCAATCTTTAGTTTCTACTATTAGTTTTATTTATATTAATGTGTTATTAGTTATTCTGATAATAATTTTAATTAAACTAAAATAAAACCTATTACTATTCAATATATATTTAAGCTCAATATCATAAAAAATTAATAATTATTTAGTTATAAATAAAATAGTACATATAATTAAGATCTTAAATCAAACTAATTAAAAAATTTAAATTAAAGATATTAGACTAACTATAACATTATTATCAAGCTTTGCTTATATTGTTATTTATACTATAAATCTATAGCCACTTCTTTTATAAATAGAAATTATTAATGTGACGTTACTGTTAATAGCTTTGTCACATGTTTACTATTTATTTTCATTTAAATGTTCTTATTATTCTTTTTATCTTAATATATTATCAAATGAAACACACAAGCTTCTTTATATTGGAAATCTTCTTATTCAAATATTATTTTCATATTTTGTTGCAAATATACAGTTTTCTAAAAATCAAATCTAAATTCAAATATAAATTTAAGCAAAGTCAATCAAACCTTCGAATGTTAGTGAGGGCAAGTTATGTATAACTCTTTTGAGTTTGTCCAATCTTATTCGTGATGGCATCAAATACAAGATTACTCTCAATACAGTTATTCACTGATCCAGATTACCTACAAAATTCTCCGACTATTTGATATAATCTGCTTAATTTGAGTATATGGATATGCTTATTAGCAAATTATGTTTATATTAAATGCAAGGAAGAAGATAATAAATAAATAAAGTTAAAAATAAAATTTTACATATAAGCCAAAGTGTGAATTATATTAATGGTTAATTAATTAATAAAATATGTAAATAAAAAAGAAAACTATTATTATAAATAAATAATTAAAACAATAAATTAAAAGTTAAATACTTTATAGATTAAAGAATAAAACAGCACAAAATTAAAGTTTACATATACACAAATCAAATTAAAATACTTAGTCAATTCATTTTTATAATTAGTATTAGAATAATCAATAATCAATAGATTCTAATAAATGTAATTCTTTAAATACTTTTACTAATATTTATAATTAATAGAATTCATACTAATTATCATTATATTCCATTCTAAACAAATTACTTTATCTCTATATAAATAGAGTATAATATATTTAATTATTCTACTATCTGCACTTTTAATTCCTATTTTTATTATTATATATTTCATTATTTATAATCTTACTAGTATTATTTTCATATCCTCAAATTTTATAATACCAAGAAAACCTACAAGAACAACTTTTCCAACACTTTCCAAAAACAGGAAAGAAAATCACAACCATAAATACTTCAATTTACGTCCTTTTAAACTTACACCTTCTTATAAAGTTAATCCATAAACCATTAAGATAGTAAAGCTACGGAAAAATACCCCTGGATTTTCATATATGGTAGAGAAACCAAAACAATAAAAAGAAAGCATGAAAAATTAGACAGTACATAAATTTTACTTTGGATAAAGCAATAAGCATTAGTTAACTAGTGTTGATGAAATTCAATCTTCAGAAAAATCTAAGTTGAAAGAAACAAAAAATCATTCAAAAACAGAAGCAAAAAAAAAAAAATTAATCGAGACTGATGATTTAAGAAAGAGATGCTTTTGGACCATCTAGTGGGATTAGAGCAATTAAATCGCCCAAATTGACGAAATAGTCAAGAAATAGCGCGAGAAATTAAAGCTCTAAAATGCGCGACAAAATGAGCTAAAGGAAGTTTCGTAAAATTTATAAATATAAAAAGAAGCAATCCTTATCCATCAGTAAAAAGTGTTTCAAATTTGAAGAAGAAATGCTAATATTGTGGAAGTTGCTCACATCTCTTTGGAATTTGTTAGAAATTTAAGTTTAATAAAGAAATTATTGAAAATATTAATACCAAGAAAAAGAGTCGTAAAGAAAAAAGCTAGACCATTTTGAAAGATAAACTAAAAATAAACTAACATAATGTCCTGTAACCAAACTAAAACGTCAAAAAAGTAAATAGATTAATTGAACAGAGAGAGTAAATGTGAATTAACAAGAATGGGGATTGAAAACTTGGAGAACCCGAGTCTTCAATCTTAAAAAAATTGTATGTCCTCAAAATTTTTTGAAACATAAAGAAATATAAACTGCTGTTTTCTGTACGAGGTTTCGATTCCTTTGCAATAGAAAACTTTAATTTATCATGTTATTATAATTAAGAGGGCTAAAGTTAAATAATTCTTTCAGACTCAGATATTTTATTAAATTAAACGTTAAATAAATGAAGCATAAATAATTTATTATCTTATAAAAGTAAACAAATTAAAAATTGTTAGGCTTAAATTTTAAATTATAACAAAAAATAAATTTGAGTTTAAAGCTAATAAAAAAAGAAATTTTAAATTATAATTAAGATTTATCATAAAGATATACCAAATATGCTATTTGCAAAATTTAAAATTTAAAAAAGTAAAAATATTTTTAAAAGTTTAATTATCTAAAAATAAATTGTTGCTTTAAAAAGTCAAGCAACGCACATCTAAAATAAAAAATTATAATAAAAAAATTGAACTAAAAATATTGAAGACTTACAATAAATAATTTTGATATTATTGATTTTCAATTACTAAAATAATATAATGATGTATTTGTAGAAATATTTTTGTCTATTAAAAAACTATCTTATGCAGCTTTTTAAAATTTTAAATATAATATACTTTTAGATTTTAAATAATTGTAAAATTTTTTTAATAATGAACTATTATTGAAAAGAATAAATATAAGCCATCTATAAAATTTACATATTAAAAAATACAGATGCTATATTTTATTTTTTCTTTCTTTATTTACAAAAAAATTTAAATATAAAAATAAATATTTTATTAATTATAAATATTTAAAAATTATGAAAATAGCTTGAATTTTTTCTTTAGTTGTAATTTATTATTTCAAACCATAATAGTAAATATCCTTGGTTAATATCAAAAATTAAAATTTTAAATTTCTCTACAATAAATTTTACTTTCATATTAATTTATTTTTCTAGCCTGAGTATTTAATTTTTTACTTCCTAGAACACCATTATTATTCTTTATTGTTCTAGTAAGATATCCATCAATAATAAACTTAACATCTATATTGCTATAAAATGATTCTAGAGCAAGAATTAAATTTAATAAAAACCTCAGTTTTCATAAATTATCAAAAAGTAATTTCCTATGTATACTATCAAACATTTTTTCTACATAAATTCAAGTAGCAATTCATTATTTTTTTTCTTGATCATCTATGATGTAAATAAATGATTTATTAAACAGTTAAAAATTAATTAAGTAGTAGAACGTTTACGGAGAAATCCAAATTAAACTAAGAGTAAAATATTTCGTTCATATATATAATTAAAAAGTATTTAAGTAATTGCCTTATCATAAATTTTAACAAACATTTTAGCAAAGCAATAGGTTGCCAATTGCTTCAAATATTTTTACTTCATATTTGAAAATAGGAGATATATTAACTTTTTCAAACCATTCGGTATATTAAACGTTCTAAACATATTATTTATAAAACAAGTAATTATTTTATATAATTCTTACTCTCCATATTTAATAAATTCTGCTTTAAGACCATCACATTCTGAGGCTTTATTGATTGCTAGTTAAGATATTATTTTTTTAATTTCAATTCTAAAAAAAGAGGCATAATCTAAAGATGACTCAATTTATAGTTGTTGATAAAATAATTATTTTTATATATTCCATTTATCTTATTATTGGAAAAATTCTATTCCTTCTTAACTAAGATATGAATGTTTATTAAAAACTTGAGTTTCTCAACTTTTAATAAATAATTACTGTTAATTTTAATTATAATTCATTAGTTACGAATTTTCGGGTTTATTAGATTCTTAGTTTATCTAAACGTTACTTAAACATCTTTATTGAGATCATAATATCTTTTTCTATTCTTCTAATGTTCTAAATTATTACCCGCTAATTAAAAAAAAAAGATGTTAAGCAAGCAGTAGAAAATTGAAGCAAAGAAAGCCAGAAAGCTTGCATAAAAGCAAATAGAACATCAAATAAAAGAACTTACCGACCCTGACTCTCCTCCATCGGTAAAAGGAAAGCGCCTTGAAGGGAATACTAAGGAGCAGGAATCTGATACAATCGAATCATTAAGCAATCAAATTTGACTTATGAAGAAAAATTTCTAAAAGCAGGATGAGGTAATATTTAATCTCGCGGAAAAGATAAGGGAACTCCTAAATACAATCGAAGAACTTAATTAGGAAACAAACTGTTTAAGGAATCAACTGATACAAAGTCAAGTAGTGACTAAAGAACAACTCTGACTATAATCCTAATCTAGATCTAACAAAGTTGACAGAATGGACATTGAATAAGAATAAAAAACATAGAACTAATAGAATTAATAAGAATTGAAATAAGAATAGAATCTAATAGCTAGAATAGAAAAGATAGAGAGCCACTTATATCCAGAATTCAAGCCTTAAATCACCAAATATAGAAGATGCTGGTTCTGCCACTCAAATAACCATTTACTGAAGACTTGCCAAAGCTTTAAGTAACTAAAGAGAAAGGAAGATCAAAAGACGTGAAGATAACTTACAAGACTATACGTAACTCCATAAGGAGTATTCAAGAAGAAGATTTCCAACGGAACAAGAAGATTATCATAGTGGTTACCTCCCACTTAAAAAACTTGGTCGTGGTTTCCACCACGTTAAAAAACTGGCAGCGAGAACCTGGTTTAGATTCCAGGGAACGCAAACTTTTTTTGACTTTTAGTTTACTATATATATATATTATTACCCGCTAAAATCAAAAATATTTTCCACAGCTTTTTGCACTCTAAACTACTTTTTGTACTTTCCATGCTTAAGTTTTATCTGGCATTTTGACCTCGTTTTATTCTTCTTCTCAACATTCAAATATATTTTCCAAACTTGTAATTGATTTCTCTCATACCGTTTCAAATCTTTCGCCCTACAACTTGTTCGAATTTTTTAAATTATTACTTAAACATTTCTCACATAAAACGCAAGAGAAATCCAATCAAATATATTTTCTATTTAGTACATCAAAATGCTCTTCTTATACCTCACACCTGAATATTTACATTTAGAATATATATAATATATCATCGATTAACCAGTTGTATGTACTAAATTATTTTCCATTTTAGGTTAACAAAAGGCTATAAAAAAGGTCTTAAACCGAATAGATACAACCATTATTGAAGATAAGCCTAGGAATAGGCTAAAAATACAATGAATTCGGATGTTTCTTATTTTACAACAAAATAGTAAATAATCTATTTATTAGCTGATTAGAGTTATGCTAGATTTCCAGGATGATATTAAAATCTAAAAGGAGGTAATAAGGTATTAATAGAAAACTAGAAATAAGACCAAAATTTATGGCATGATAAGAGACTTAATTACTTTAGAAATATTTCACAAGATATGAATAGCAAATTTAAAAATTATTGATAGAAGTAGAAAGAACTGATTGAAGGAGAAAATTAAGAATCTTAGCAAAGTTTGCACAAAATGGAACTAAAGAGCAAGAAAATGACCAAATGATAATATAAGAAGAATAAAATTCAAGATTTAAGCCTAAACGAGAAACGAGAAGATACTTTCACTACAATTCTCGAAATTATCTGTAAAGAAGATGCAAAATATTTCACTACTTCAAGGTGAAATACTAGAAGACGTAAGAGAACAAAAAGAAAAGATAAAATGCATTAAATCTAAAAATAGAAAGAAAAATTATATTCTAACAAATTGGAATAATATACAAGAAAAAAGATATCTAGCATTAAGAGAATAGAAAAGTTAGAAACAAATTTTATTAATTTGAAAAGTTGACGAAAAGCATATTTATTTCAAATTTGACGATAAACAATTCTGTGGATGTAGAAACTAAAGATCAACCAGAAAAAATTATTTATACTTAATAAAAATAAGAATACTGGTGTTGCAAGGGATTTGGTCTAACTTTAAGATATTCTAGATATTTTAAACGAAAATAATAACAAGAAAACTTAAAATTATGGTAATCATAATTAATATTGCACTATAAATGGGAAAGTATACATTAAAAAAATATATAGAAGATTTTAAATTTTGAGAGACGTAGCAATGTTTCATTAAAGAAGTAACGATCAAATGCTAGTCATTGTACTTGACTGAAGCAAGTTTTCAATAATATAAATATTGCTAATAAAATAGATAATTTTTAAGGAATATTATCGAGACGAATGCTTTAAATTCAAGATTTGACGATGAAACTTCGATACAGTGATGAACTTGTTAAAGGTGGAATACCTGAAATCAATTATAATATAATAATTGATTAATGTTGAGTCACCTTTATTTGGTTGCCCACGGATTAATAGTTTATTGTTAAGTAATAGAAACTTCAAATTTGTCTGGATCAAGTTTATCATAAATCTTGAAGATTTTTAATTTATTTTTACTAATAGTTTCTTATAGGTAAATCCCATTAATTTCTTATTGAACTCATTGACTGCTCGCTAAATATATAGAGCTTCTTTGTTTTATTGAAATATTTTTTTCCTATAGATTTTCCTTCTTGAATACAATAGATTCTAAAGATATTTTCCCATTATTTTTTTATAATTTTTTTTCTTTAAGTCTAAATTGATAGCAATTCCGTACTTTATGTCCAAGTCTCTTGTAAATCAGCATGTCATAATTTTCCGATAGGGAATATTAATTATTGGAGTTTTTTGTTCAACATCCATTGGATCATTCATCGAAATTTTTTAGAGGATTATGCTTTAGTTAACTCTACGAATTGGCGGAATTTTGTTTCTAGCTCTTCCATTCTAATATTTTCTGCTTATTTATTTTCAATTTTTTGTTCTTATTTATTAATCATGAGATATTCTATTTTCTTTCGAGCTCTTATACTGTTCTTAGGAGTTTAAAATTTTCTAATTACATAGCTTGGAGTTCTTAAAGTATTTTTTACTGATCATAATTTGATTGAGATGCAGCCTTTTAAGAAGAGACATTTTGCAAGAAATTTTCCATTTTTATATTCTAATGATTTTTGAAAAAAAGGATATTTAAAATCTTAACTTTATGATTCAAAGCTCTTTTTATATACTTTATATCCAATCTACCTTTTGCTAAATTTACTTTATTATTAAAATAAGTATGAGAGCATAAATATATTTTATTTAGAAAATTCCTAACAAAAGCAAAAAATGAATTCTAATCCTACTAATAAGCTAAAATAGAGATTAGCCAAAATAAGGTATAATAACTTGATTCCACTGATTCTATTAAATTTATAATGTTGAATTAAGTATTTTAGAAATAGTAGAAAATAAGGAAAATTAGACTAATTTATTTAAGAAATGAAACTGGCCACAATAATAATATAGTAAAAATATTGGATAAATTAGTTTGAAATGTATTATATTAATAACTTATTATTTACTTTTAAAGAGATTCTTCATAAAATTATTTTTCAGTTTATTTATAGCTTTTTTAATATTTAAATGATATTTATTAATTAATGATATTTATCTAAATGTGTGCTATAATGAATTGTAATAGTATGAGCTACTCTGATGTTGATAGTGATATTAGAATTATAGATAAGTAGTAAAATATAGACTTTAGTATATATTATGATCTATTTAAATAACATTTAGATATAATTTTAAATTGTTGATAGAATGATGTGATTGCATTGATGATATATGAAGAAGTATTATATTGGATATGATGAAAATAATGTATGAATAAGAATAATTGAGAATTGATAATCTTAATTAGATTATAATTAGCATTTCTTATATTTTAGATAATTTTAATTAGAATAATTTAGTGCTTATAAATGTATTTAATAGTGCTTTAATCTTGCTAATTAATGCTAATTAATAGTTAATTATTTCTTTAAACAAAATGTGATCTTTTTAAATATATCTTACTTTATAAGCAATAAATTAAATAGTTGTGCTTGAAATTTCCATTAATAGCATATATAATTCCTACTTTTATACTAATTAGTCTGACTTTTGGATATAATTTTAGTTATTAGTAAACTAAGATTTAATTTTAATGGAAATAAAGATTTGAAATAATATGGATTTAGGTACTTTATCTAGCTATTTTTAGAGTTAAATTTTATGTAACAACTGATTTATTAAAGTTATTATTATAATATAAGTTATATATAGTTAATCAAAATTTATCTTATTTATTACTATTTTTTACTAATTCATTTTATACTATTATCATATGCTAAATCAACTTTAATTATAGTCAAACATATTCATTCATTACTTTAAATACTAAACTAAATATCATCATTATTATCTAATTATAATCCAAATTTAATATAAATAACGCTATTTACATTTACCCAATCCAAATACATTTTTATTATTAAATCAGCATATTCTATTCTTTATATTTTACTTTATTTATAATCAATCAATATTATTATATTCATATACACTCTATTATCACTTTCATATAACATTACCTTATTATTCTAAAACCAAATCAATATCAACTTACATTTTACATCCTTTAGTCTCTTCAAACTTACTATTTATCTTCAACTTTATTTAAGCATTTTTTAAAGTCTTCATTCTTCTACACATCTTTAGCTTAAGTTTTTACAATATCTCAGATTAATCATCTTCGCTTTTTTAAATAGAAAAGCAACATCTGAGTCACTGTTTGTTTATGTTACTTTCATAGTTTCAGATAAAACTTTAAGTACCTCATAGTTATATAGTACTCAGAAGCTAGATAATTCAAATATATGAAACATGATTCGTTAAACATTTAGCATGGATTTAAGAATGTACAATTTGCTACTTTTCTTTAACTAGTATGTGATTTTTTTTGTTTTCCGATGATCCATAGAAAAGCTCATAGAATAATTTCTGAATAAAATTCTGCTTTAGTAAAAATATTTGAAAGGTGCATTTAAAGTTTTAAGGAGTGCTATTCTAATATTATGACAGCTTTAATATGGATCTATTAACAGACTTCTTATAGGAATATTTCTTAGTAATAGACTTTATAATATTAGTTTTCATAAAAACCTTCTTAGATCTTTTAATTCTTTTAATTAATTAATCTTCAAACTATATTAGCAATAACGTTTTCTTGTTTTTAAAGCTTATATGCTCACACTTCCTAACATTAATGGTAAATTTAGCTAGTTAAAATAATTTTAATGTTGGTTTAATGAATAAATAATATAATCTAGTTTAGAAAGCAATAGCAAATAATCTGCATAGGTTTAGTAGCAAATATATATCCAGAGATTTTAAAGCCAAATAGTTTTAAATAAGTTTCTAAATATGAGTCAACAATATCATAGAAGATAATAGCTAGAACTGTACATGTGAACTTGCTTACAATACTCTATTACTATGTTATAATTTGATAGAAAATATCTAAATAATGTAAACTAGATAGTATTAAACTATATGGATAGTAAATTGAATGATATAGAAATAGTTATAGAACTTATTTAGAATATAATAAATTTAAATAGATAATAAATATCATTAGATTTATATTATACATTAGTATACTATTTACTATTTTATTCTAACTTAACACTTTTATTACTTTATATTACTAAATGCATCTATCATATTATATTCAGATTCATGTGTTTAAATCTATCTATTATATACAAATCTTAAGCAGTAATAAACAATAGATTCTACTTTATTTATAAAATGCTTCTTAATATTTAACAGTATAATACTTCTTAAGGTATAAATAAATACTTGATTTTAAAGCAAAAAAGGCTATTCGCAAGTATATATAAAGATTATTTTAAAAGGAAGTAATTATTTAAATTGATAATAAAGTTATTTAATTATATAGCAAATTAATTATTTTTACTTATATCTAATTTATAAAGTAAGTTAAACATAAAAATATCTATATCATTAACATATTTATTTAAGCTTTTCCATTTTAATAGAAAGATAATTAAATATGTCACATAACACGTATTTAAGCATTATAATGTTCTCTAATATTAATAAAATAGAATATCTAAATCTATCCAAATTATACTAGTTTATCATTTCTCTATTCTTTAAATAATATCTTATGCATTTTTTATTTATTTAATCAATTGTATGTATAAAAGATATTCTCATTAAAATATAACAATAAGATATTTTTAATGAAAGATGCTTTGATGAAAACTTAATTGTTATTTTAGTTACTAGTAAAGACTAATTTTATTAAAGATAACTTAAAGCTAAATTTTAAATATTATGCATTTTATTAATAATTTTATCAAATATTACTAAGTTACCAGCTTATAATTTTAAACTACATTCTCACTTTTCGAAAGTAAATTTTCCTTATTAGTTAGTATTTCTTCAATACTCATTTAACATTTTTTCATTAATAAATGCTATTTTGGAATTAATGATTAATGTACATTTTAGTTAATTGCTATTTTAGCTGATTATAAAGATAAAGTTATTTTGCTTTACTCTTTTAAAAGTATTTCTAATTAACTTTTTTATATTCTATCATAAAGTTTAATATAAGAGTTAATTTAATAAAATGGGCTTGATTTAATATAGAATGCCTAAAATATTTTAAGTTTAAACAAATCATTTATTCATGATACAGTTGCTTAAAATACTTTAGATATTAAATAGTAAGATAATTACAGTTAAATATGGAAAAAATATAATTTAACTTTGCTATTCAAATTATCTTTATTTATTTAGTCCATGAAAATCTTAAATTCCTTTTTCTATCAATGCTCTCCTGCTTCTTATATTTTATTTTTACTTCCTATCTTATGTTTATGTAGTTTGCAATATTACTTTGACTAATCTTATTAAATTTTTTACTTTTTTGATACTTTTTATAATTATTTTCCTAAACTTTTTGCTTCTTTTGTAGGTATGCATTTTCTTAAAGCATCAGTAACGTATCCTCAAATTTATTAAACTACTTCTTAGATTAATTCTTATTATTTTTGGTAATATGATTCATTATTTAATTTATCGAATTTCAAAGAATCTGTAAATGTAGCTCACTTTTTAAACTTTTCCTATGCTTTTCCAATTTTCAATTTTTGGCAATATTACCTTCTTATTTGTGATTTCTATCTGCTTTTTTCTGCTATTTTAACAATTAGTATCCCATATTAATGATCATCAAATATACTCTTAAAAAATTAAAATGCTAACTATGCTTGAAGTGATTCATTAATCAGTTAAAAAATAGTAAATTTTAAATTTTCTTTTCTTGCTGTAGTAATGTAGGCGGGATCTTTTGCTGGATTATTGTATTATAGTTTGAATTAATTCATTATTTTAATAGCTACTATCCTACTGGATTTAATTCATTTGGTAGAATTTATGTATATGTGCATTAAATCTCATACTATATTATTCTACAAAATTAAACTGGTTGTTATTATTTGAATTAATTTAGGCTTTCATAGAAAGAGATTAATTTATTCCTGCTCACGTGTTGTAGGTGCATATGCATTGATCATTTTTAGTCTATCATCAAGATTCATACAAATTATTCTGAAACCTTCGAGATTTCATTTTATTTTAACCCATTTACTTCATGTTCTTTAACTCTGCATAAGAATTGTTCTTTAATATTTAAAGCCACTCCTTTACTAAGTTTAGTTCCATGTTTATAATTGCACGATATCCAATTATTTAGTGTTAATCTTTAATTGAATCTATAACAATTTCTTGAGTTGCCATAATATCTATATCTTTTTCAAACATGAATTTACATAAATCTTCTTTGCTCGACTTGATTCCTTTTATGTTATCAGTTCCTATATTTAATTAGTTTTTCAAATAATTAAATTTTCTTGATCTTCATTTCTTAATTCTTCTCATTTAGTATCAACTATCAATTTATGGTTACTTGCTTAGTCTTTTTCAAAACTGAATTACTCTAATGTTTGTATTTATGTTCAAGTTCTATATATACTATCTCTTCTGATATTATTTTTATTTATTAATGAAAATGATTGCATCTATTATTTTTGGAGGCAAGCTAGTAACTTGTTGGAACTTATTTTGCTCAATGGGTTCTGGTAATGCCACCTTTTCCTCATGGTGTTAAACTTTGGCTTTTCCATAGATCTAAAATTGCTTAAATGATTTTTTCCCAAGTATTTATTCAGTTAAATAATCTTTATTTTATAAATTTTTGCCTATCTCAAGTTTAATTTAAATAATTACCCAAGCAATTCCCGTACTTTGTAATCCAAATTTTTGCATGCTACTCATCTTTATCATTTATTTGCATTTCTTTCGGCTTCCTATTATTATTTATGAATCTTTTATTTTAGTGTGTTAATTTTTGTTATATGTTTTACCACTTTAATTGATGCTTAAGCAAAATTTATTATTAGCTTGATTACTTTTTATCTTCTGCATTACTTGGAATTTTTTCCAATTTTTTGATGGTTTACATATCATCTTATTGCCGAAAGACTTAACTTTACTCATTTATTTTTTCTTCCAGTCAAGTAGGAATATCTTCTGGATTATTGGTTTCTAATAATTATAGGTACATAATTGTTCTGCCATAAAATCATGTTATTCATTTTATTGTATGCAAAATTGTTTTTTTAATATTTCCGAAGATCTTTAGCTATTTTTCTGTTGGAACTAAACAGTTTTCTATACCTAAAGAGTAGTGAATTAGATAGTTATAATTGCTGAATATTCATAAATATTATGTTCTTGCTAGAAACATTAAAAGATTAATGTTATCATTTTTTATGTTAGAGAATTTATTAGGTTATTATTAATCAGATTAAACAGCTAGAATAAGTCCAGCTGGTATTATTAGTACTTAATCTATATACTATAAAAATTCTCTCTATCAGTACTGAAGAGTTCCATTAATTTAGCACATTATTTTATTTTTATTATGCTTGAGTTGTAATTTTTAAAATATCTTTCTATATAAATTTGAGATAGATTAGTTTTATTTCTTTGATGAAGTTTTCTAATTTATTGTTTTAAAAGTTGCTTATTTTATAAAATTTATTTTCTCTTAATTTTATTATTCATCATATATTCCTTTCTTTATTTCATCATTAAGCATTTCTCCTAAAAGCTTTATTTGAATGCTGTTTAAATCTTATTTGTTTATCATATTTATCTTGAAAATTTATTATGATTGAGTTTCTATCGAGAGTATAGAAGTTATAATGGCTTGATTTTATTATTGAATATGGGACATTTTTAAGTATATATAGTAGTTAGTTTAAATGATTAAAGAAAATAGTGTATTTTAGATTTGAAGATGTTGACTTGATGATAGTGGTGATGACGTAATCAGTATTTAGATATAGGTATAGGTATAGCTTAATGATAATTTGATTATAGTTTTGATTTTATTAGATAAATAATAATCTAAGTAATGCTTGTATAATTTAAATATAAGGATTTATTTAGAGATAGTTTTTTTACTATGTTGAATATAAGTATGTTATAAACTGTTTGTTTGTATCTGAATAATGATAATATTTGAATAATAGATTTTTAAATATGTTTAGATAAAATTTAATTTTTTATTTATTTCAGACACTTTAAATATTTTATACAGTAGTAACATATTTAACTAATTATAGATCTTTAAACTACTTCTTTACATGTGAGACTATATTTATTATAAATAATATTAATAAAATAGATATTATTATTATGTTTATCAGTTATGACTTCTAATACTTCTATAACTCAATTTTTCTAAATCAATCCTCATTATTGAAACTCTTTCTTATTTTGCAGCAAAAACATATCCATAGTTATTTCTTATTTTCATCTCCGTTAAAGCTACAACATCTTTAAAAATTTAACTTTATTGTCATTATTCTTTGTTTCTTTTATATATTCTTCTTGAATATTCTTTCGTAGAATAATTTTTCATACCTCCAAATATGATAAAAGGCTCTAAAGAAACTATAGGTCCAGCAACAGCTTCAGGAAGATTCAAATTTTACTTACTCCACCTATCATTCTATATGTTATACTTTCAAATATCTTTTAAAACTTATCCTTTCAATTTTGCACCTCCAAAAGAATAAATATTTTATTCATCTTTATCTACTACTAGAGTTTAATCCGCTATTAAGAATGGAAATTAAGAGCAGTTTTATCATTTACTTTAGTTTCCTATCTTTAACTTTTCTACTGATTATACCATTTGATTTATACTTTTATCTCCTCCAACCACATAAAGTTATTTTTAAGCAACTGCTATTCCAAAGCCACCTCTTCCCTCATTTAGATCACTAAATTTTATTCTATTACCTTCAAAATCAAATTATCAAGTTTCTTTTATTCCTTTCTCTTAATTTTAGTTAAATCCTCCTATTAAATATAACTTATTTTAATATTCTATACTTTTATTGTCAGCAGGAATTATAATTTAAACTTAGACTTATCTTAATTACTCTGTTTAAATATTAAATAAACTTAATTTTTAAATTGTTCAATCAAAAAAGTGAATATAGTTAGATTATATAAAGTCCTAGCTTAGTTTATGTTAATTAGTCTAAATCTTATTTGGTTACTTAGTATTGTATTATAGTTTCTATTTTATTAGTGTGATATAATTGTAAGTTAATTTAGGGTTTAGTATTGTAGGTGGTTATGAGTTATATTAGAGTATAGTTGGTTTTAGTGATTAGTAGAATTAGATAATATTTGAGTGTTATTTTTGGTAGATAAATGTTGGTTAATGATTGATGATGATATTAGTTAGTGGTATTATGAGAGTATTACTAATGTTTGATTATTTGGTTGTAATGGTTTTAGATTTTTCCATAATTTACCTTCTTATCTCTTTTAATTTCTATGTAGCATCTTAAATCTTTTATATGTATTATTAGTTTTAAAATATCACTCTTATTAAATCACTTTCTTAAGGTAAGTCTTCAAATCTAAAATGGAATCCTTTTTAACAAATAGGACATTACATTATGCCTTATAATCAGTACTGAGTATTCAAACACAAACCACAGTAAATATGTCCACAAGGTAAGACAGTTGGAAGAGCATTAGTTAAGTTGTAATCTTCTAAGCAGATTAAGCATTTTGGTAACGCTTACATTTTTATTATTATTTAGACTACAAAAGCTATAAAGGTAATTTATAACAGTTACCATCAAAAATACAGTCAATAATATCTAAAACTACATTATTACTTTATTTAGTTTATTTATTTAAAAGTACAATATTAGGATATTATATAAAGTACCAATCCTATATTCTGCAAGCCGCCAATCTTGGATTGAGACTGCTTATTAAATTTAATAAAGGTATGAAAGAGTTTTATAATTTAATCAGATCTTTGATTTTATTTTTAGGAAAAATATCTCTGTTGTAAAATCTTTAAACTACTAGAAGGAATGCACAAGAAAACGGGACAGAAATGTTAAAACTAAGTAGCCTATCAAAAACATAGATAATTTAGAACATCATGCAAGATAACAACTCTATGCAAATCGTTATAATGGAAGAAGAAAGGAACAAGCAAATTCCATAAAATGAGGAGAATATGCAGCTCAAAACTGATAAAAGGGTAGGGGTTACCTATTTCAATAAATTTTTAGAAGATAATTACTACAACCAAAGACTCAGTCCAGCAGAACTGTAAGAAATGAAATAATTCAAGCATTTCTCAGATATCTGAAATAAGAATATGTTAAAAATATTGAGAGTATGGAAATCTTTCAGACAGGAATAATAATTATATGATTAAAAAATAAGGAAACACTTATAAAATTCGGAAATAATTAAACATGGAAGAGTAGAAGTTTTGTGATACAAAAAGAGCAAAGAAACATAGAGGAATTCTACAAAATTAATAACTACTTGATTCATTGAACAGTTAACATCTATTCAAATTTGAACTAGGTAGAAACTCATCTATAGTAGTACGGAAAATAGTATATACAGAAATCGGAACCTTAGAATATACAATGTGAGCCATTGGAAAAATGAAAACTTATTTAGAATTTAAGAATATCAAAGATGCAGAAAGTATACTGTATAAGTTGTACGAAGGAGGTATAAACACTTGCTTGAGTAATCCATCAGATTGAAATGTAAGAACTGGAATCAAAAAGGGCATAGTACAAATTGGGGCTTAAGAAATAAGCTATAAAGGAAGCAATTAAAAATGTTAAGGAAGTAAAAATCAAGTTTATACATTCGGAAATTAGAAATAAATGCCTTACTATAAAGAGAAACAGATAGCGAAGGAAAAGAAAGTGAAGTAAACTGAAGAGGATTAACATTCAAATAAAATACCATGCTTTATTTCTAGCAAAAGTAGCAAGTTTAAGTCATACTTAAGTTAGTTTAAAGGCTATCGACTTCAATAGATACTTAACTACAAAATTATGCAAATAAAACTGAGACAAAACGATCAATGTCACAAAAAACAGAAAGTAAAATAGGAAATATGGCAAAACAAAACTGAAACAACTAGAAAGTAGTGACTCGAAGGAAATATGCATAACACAACGCGGTCTCAAAAAAGATAGAAAAAATATATAATAATAAGAAAGATAGCATCGAGTAAAAAAATTGAAGATGTAAGTACAGAAAAATAATAAACATTAGAACGATTTGGTTTTCACCCTAAAAAGAAGAGGGAGCTAAAAATGCAGGGTAGGAGGATCAAGAAAAATAGGAAATATTAATATAATAAAATAGACAGAATTAAACATAGACACAGCAAATGTCAGAGGAATAAAATCAAGCAAAGAAGAATTAAACAAGCTTATTTGTGAAAAGAAGATAGAAATTATGGCAATTAAAGAAATATTTGCGGATTAATCTGCTGAAATACCTCATATATACAGTCTCAGAGCAATAATAATATTTAGCACAAAACACCGCAAAGGAGTTGCATTTTATATAAAAGAATGGAATTTTAGCAGAACAAAATATTGGATATAGCGGATTTCAATCAAGCAGAATATTTTAGAAAGGAAGATTAATAGGCTTAACACTTGATGATCAGCTAGCATTGATAAAAGTAAATAGTACTTCAACATCCGACTCTGATTAGTTAATACCCTTTTATGAAAGTCTATAATAATACAAAATAGCAGCAAGTAGCAAAGGATTATAAATTTTAGGGACTTTTAATGCGCATATTCCTCAATTTTTACCATATGAGCAGAATAATGCAGGTTAATACTTATTTAGCTTGATTAAAAATTATCTTTTAGAATGTAAAGTTCCAAAGCAAGACTAAACCTTCATCACAAAATAAGAAAAAGGAAAATTCATTATAGATTAATTCTTAACAGTTCAATATATAACGCCTAACATTTTCAGCACAATATTCTAACAATAGAGACCAATAGGAGATTATTAGCCAGGTAAAATAAAGATAAAAATTGCAGAAGAATATCGAAAAAGCCCATAAATTAAAAGAATAAACTTTAAAAAATTAAAACAATAAAAGATTCAAGAGAGATTCAAAGAAGAATTCGAGAAAATAGATCTTAGCGAATTCGAAAATTTAGATAGCGAAGCATACTATAAAAAATAATCAGAATACATCCAAGAAGCGACCAAAGCGATATGTGGATTTGTAACAAATTAAATGATAAAATACTATATACAGCAGAAATAATAAAACTAAGAAAAGACTTATTATAGTAGGCGAACTAAGTAAAATATCTAATTAGATAAGGATGCTAATAAATTGATAATTATATTAAAATGAGATAAGAAGCAAGGAGAAAATTTAGACTGCATCAAAAAAAGATAGGAAAAATAAATAAATATTTTCTTAGATGAAATTAATTAAGGAAACTTAAACAACACTTGAAAAGAAATATAGAAATGTTTAAAGTAGAGAAAATATGCACCATGGACATTAATAAAAGGTACTTCTATCAATAATGATTAATTTAAATATATAGCATTAAAAGAATATCTAGAGTAAAATCTTGCATCTATAGTACATTTATACTGGTAGAGGATATTTTAGTTATGTTTAGCGCTGAATATGAAAAGGTACTAGTTAGACTATATTTATTAGTTAAAGGTATAATGAAGACTAAGTTGGTGTTTATATAGTCTCTAGGTTGACTTAGATTTAAGTAGTCTATACTTGATTTGAAGGTAAATAGAAATAATTTAGTATGTTTTTAAGTTTGGAAGATATATTGAAATAAGTATTTGATAAAATCTAAGGAGTATTAAGGTATAGCTTAAGCATATAGGCAAATTAAAGTTAGAAAATATAGTAATAAAAGTTGATAAAGCTAAGTATAATATATACTATCTCAATTATATATTTTAAGGTATATAAATAAGCTAGTGATATCTATTAGGTAAATAATAAAGCTCAGATTTAGTATGAAGCAAATTAAACCTAATAAATTTCAGTAAGTAATAGAACGTTAAGTTTAGAAAAGAAAATATAGATTAACTTCAAGCTAAATAGGAGTAAGATATTATTAATGAAGTCAACTCTTAATTCACTTACTAACAAAATTTGAATCAGTTTAGTTGATTTTAGTCTAAAAGTGTGTTTTGACATGCTTAGTAAGAAAGTTTGACTAGAATGTGTAGGAAATAGAAGCTGGTAAATAACTTTGATGAGCAAAATAAAGTAATGTTATTATATAAAAAGCTTAGTTAACTTGAATAAATAGCAGAATATTTTAAGGTTATTCATGTTCTAAGAGATTTTATAGGGATTTGAAGATAAAGAGTATATCAATAGATAAATTATATCCCTAAACTTGAGGGAATAAAATAAATTTATTAAAAGAACTCTAAAAATGAACGAGAGTATAACTATCTAGCTTCTTTTCATGTAAGAAGTCAGATATCTAATGGTTAGCTTGTATTATTAAGAAGTCAAGGAAAGAAGTTTGATAAAGAGGAAATTCTTAAGAAATATTAAAAAAGATTAATGATAATTAGAATCATCCTGAGTTGAATAAAAAATGTAAGATCAAGAAATAATTTGTCTTCAGAATAAATTATCTAGACAATATAGAGATATAAGATTTGAAAGATAAATAAAGAACTTTATTTACTTAAGAAAGAAGAGTAGATGATTTTAGTTTGAATCAAGAACGTATATATATAGTATATTATAGAGATTATCTTAAGTTATACTTCTAATGCTTTTAGTCATTATAGAAAATTAAATTAAGGCATAAATACGAGTACTAAGAAACGCTATACATTCTAATTAATTTGATATATGTTTATAAGAGTTTTATTATAATTTACTTAATAAGAAATTATTAAGATTTTATTTTTAAATTTACCACAAAATATCCATTATTTTCATATTTCTGTCTTCCTAACTAGCAATATTAGTAAAACTTTGTTCTACAAGACATTTGACGAATCCTTCTATTTAATAACATGTCTTAACAATACTTTACTATTCCATTATTTTCCATATTTATACTCTTTCTAGGTTTTCATTTGGAAATCTTGCTTGATGTCTAAATAATTAGTCTAGGGGTTATTTACAATGTCAATTGGTATGACTTTTGATAGATATTTTAGATGATTAGTAAGGCACTTTTTAGAAATTTTAGATTGACAATGTAACATCCTTGTTGATCTACTTCTAGGATACTTTTGTTTAACTGCAGGTTCTTAACTTTAATCTTGCTATTAATTCTCCTAATTGAATAGCTAAACCTAAATTTCCTCTATTAATCATTTGAATTTCTTATATAAAAACTTTATCTATTTTCTCTTAAAAATCCCTTATAGATATTTTGCTTAAGTTCATACTTGATAGAACTCCAAGATATTGGGTCTTTATTAATATTCATACTAAAAGCATCTTAATAGCAAATTATTAATTTAGTGAGCTTACTAGATCATTTATCTTCAAAAGGTTATAATTAAATCTAGGTAACTGTACAAGGTATTAACTTGTACAGAATCAGAAAAACTCATAATTGATTAAAAAGTAAGTTTAAGGGTATAAAGCTATACTTTTAACTTTAGAGTACAAAGATAAAAGATCTATCTCAGTTATTAATCATATAAATGATTATTCAATAAGCTTCTATATTAGTCATTTAAACTCATTTTTCAAATATTACAATGTATAGAGCTTCATATATATAGATTTAGGTAAAAACCATTCAAACAAAAACAGACTATTATTAACTCTTTAAAACTTATATAATCCATTCTTTTACAAGGACAATCAACTTTAGCTTTATTTCCACAAGGACATTCTATTTTACAATTTGCTTTATGGATCACAAAGGCACATTTTAGACTATTTATTCAATCGGATTTGAATAAGAGATAGTGGCTTTTCCTATTTAGATACTTACAATGTTTCCTATTAACTTGATTCATTTTCATCTTTTTTAAAATTTTGAGCATGATATTAATCCAAAGCTTCTTACACCTTACCTAAGAAGCTATATGTTGATTCTTGATGCTTGACAGATGTCTAAATAATCTAATAATACTTGTCACTATTAATTTAAGAAGCCAACTTGCTTTCTTGTTCTAATTTTATAGCCAATATTCTAACTTCTGACTAAGAAGAACAGCTTGATTTCGCTAAAATATCTCTCTACTATCTCTTATCCGTTTGATTTGGCTTTTAATTAGGATGGATATAAGTGTATATAATTTGATTTATAGATGTCCTTTAGAGCTGAGGTTAATAAAGGCGTAGCTAATCTTGCATATAATTAGATAATAATGAAATAAAGGCCTATGGCTAATTGATGGCATTTTCATATGTTTCTCCTTTAATACTTTGATGGTTATTAATTGGTAGCTAGCTATATATATAAGTGCTTCTTTTGAAGGTTGCTTGTGTTTTTCATTTGAGATAAATCTCTTAAAAATAGAGTTTCTTAGATAGCTATATTATTATACATAAGAGTATCTAATGGATATATAGTAATTAATACTCCAGATATTAATAAATCTCTATAGAAGGGATAATTCTTAATTATTAGTAAAGTAGAGATAAAATGCCATATATGATGTATTAAACTCAGTTAGATATATAAAAATGAGCTAAATCTAGTTAATAGCTAATTAATATATGCAATTAGACAGTTAACCTTACTCCTATCATTAACTCAAAAGTGTTTGATGTAAACTGAAAATAGGGAAGTTTATAAAGGTTATGTAGCAAGATATTAAACTGCAAATTGCTAGGATCTAAATAAGAAGCTAAAATACTATAATGTTGATTATGATCTCTATTAGCATCTTAAATACTTTTAACTATTTACTTAGTAAAATTGTATACCTAGCTAATCACTTAAAGACTAGAATCAATAAATTTCATAATGTCACTCAATCTAGAGTATTGGCCTAATATCATTAGTATGTCTTAATGATTGTTTAAACTCATCTTACTGAATTTTAGATGTTTTTTCAATAATTTTCAAAAGCTTAAGGCTTATAACTGGAAATTAAATTAAGATTTGTACAGAAGATTAAAGCTTTTTTATAGAATTATGTAAATAGGTCAGCTTCTCAACTAGGTATTATGCTTCAGTCAATATCTTAATTATTATCTTGGATTAAAACAAGCATAGAAACTAGTTCAAGAGTAAGATATCTTTATTTCTAAAACTGTTACAAATTACTTGTGCCAATCAAAAAAAGACTCACAAAAACATTCAGCTTTTATTTTTCTTGCTATGATAGACAAACTGATTTCAGATTATAGTTCCTTAATATCTTTCTACTAGTTTAATCTAAAGTGGAAAAAAGTAAATATTCTCTATATAAAGCGAAAGAAACCATCCATAAAAAAGTAAGAGATATTATTATAGTGCAGGTACTTAATTAACTTCAATTGATCAATTTCATTTAAAAAACTTGCTTAAATAAATAAATCTTTTAGAAAGGTTAAAGATGAATATTCCCCTTCTTTGAGCCTTAGCCAATAAGAATTAAAAGAGTATAATTAGATATTCGTTATTGTAAAATAGGTCCAACATTTAAGTTCTTCTACTTTAATTTTCTTCTTCCAATTATTCTTATAAAGCTAAAACTTCTACTCCTTATTTTTACTTTTATTCTTGTAAATCCTTAATTTAACACAAGCTATGGAGCTAATAGCTGGTTTAAGACAATGATGCAAATCATATGATTAAAAGGGAAGCTAATTAAATAAATAGAAGCAATTCTTACCTCGTATCTTCGTATTGAGTAACTAAAATTCATTCGATATATCTCCTTTAAACTATGAGTAGAAAATTAAGATTTAATTAAACATAAACTCTCTTAAATTGGAGTAACAAACTTTAACCCAATAAGTATAAGTACCTATAAAAAACATTAATACAAACTTAAAACCCTAAATTTAAAAACACATAACAGACTTTAAGTCTCTAGACTTATACATCAAATTCTTAAACCAAAACCTAATCTTAGAGGCTTCAAAATTTAACATCATCAAAGATAGCTTTTAATTTCATATTTATATGCAAATTTCCATTTACCATCATAAAATCAATATATGCACTTTTCATCCTCATTATTATGTAAATCATAGATTCAAGTACTCCCACAATATTTCCTATCTTAAAACCTAATTCACTCTCCTTACTTCAAATTGTCAAAACATTGCTTAACCAAGTAAATACAGTTAAATAGAAGAGAGGCTTTAGATATGAGACAGCACTATGTTACATAATTAATCAATGCAGATTAGTTTTTATATCTCTAAGTTAATGGACCAGAAGTCTATAACTAATTCAGACTACAAGAAACCAGTTTATAACGCTAATGGAATAATACTACTTCCTTCTGATTAAGAAAATGCAAAACGCTTGCTTTTATATAATACTACAACTGGGCAAATCTTCCACTTTTAACTGAATCTAATTATACAATGAAGCAATCAGTATTTTAACAGGATTTAACTATGAACAGTTTTTCAGAATCAAAAAATCCTTGAATTTAAACTATAAAATTTCATCAACTATAGTAGAATATGGAGTCACTAAGCTTTTCTTACTTATTAACGAAGATTACTCTTAAAGGATTTAGACAATAGTCTATTATCCTTAAATCTACAAAAAGGGATTTACTTTAATCCTTAGCTACAGAAATTCTTGTAGTCTTTGGAAAAATTAGTTTTAATGGATTCTAGTTCGGTGATAGAGTAACTTTGAGTGACTTTAAGTGAGGTAAAATATAAATTTTATTGCTTAGAGCTATATTAAACTCAGTTTTAGAGTAGATCTCTTTAAATTAAATAGACTAAAAGTAACTGATTAGTATTAAGTTCAAGACATATAACATCTTTGAAATTCAAGCTAATTTAAGTAGGAAGTATAGAGGATTATAAAGTTGAGATATTTAAAGATATTATCTGACCTCCAAATGCAACAGACACACTCTCTCAAAGTTAAAACGAGTTACCAATTTCATGATTATAGCAATACAGATGGTAGCTATATAAGTTGAGTAGATGGATATTACAAAGGAAGAGAATTTGGTTTCCACATAATAAATATCAGAACCTATATTTTAGCATTTTAAAAAATCAATCAAACATATATTTATAAGGCGTAAGTGTATTAACTATGATTATGCTATGAGCGAATGATCACAAAAGAAGGATAAGTATGGATTTATCCGTTTAATATCTGCAAGTAGTTTATTCACTATTCAACTAATGGAGTTTTATGTAGACCAAAGATTTATTGTACCTTTCACTTCTGGAGGAAATACAACTCCTGATTTAACTGACTCTTAGTGATTTCCTTATTCCATTCGAACTAAGCCAAGATCTGCTTTTTAAGGATAAGTTTCTGCTTTATTATGTGTCCATTTAAACGCAAAATAAATCTAAGTTAGGCTTTTTAAGAAATTATTTATTTCTACCTTTTTTCTATTTTTTTGGTATCTCCAACATATTTATTTTATGTTTTTTAGTCTTCTACACAGTCAGCATATAATTGATCTTCTTTTTATTACTTGGTTAATTATCTATTTTTTTAGATTTTATTAGTATTTAAGTTTGATTACACAATCTCCATTGGATTGTGTATATCTTTAATCATAACTTATTAATGGCTTATTTAATTAAGATTTCTAATTTCTTATATTTTACTTTCTGTTTTTTTCTTAATTAAATAGAAGCATTTAAGCTAAATTCTGTATTAAAGATTTTATTATAATTTAAAAGTTACTTAATTTTAAAGTAAATGCTGCTTATTTGGTTAATTAATTGCTAAACATTTAAACAAACATTAGAAAAAAATAAAAGTTATTATTTTTACTTTTTAGATTAATGTACTTCTTTCATTATTTAATTATAGAATTTAAATAGGGTGGAAAACCCTCTCCTTCAGATGTTGCTTGGAGGCCCAGCAAGACAACAAAAAATGAGCGCGGACGGAGTATAAATCGTGGAAGAGAAACCAATGACAAGAGAAAGAAGATGTGACAAGCTGGAGAACTCTGAATGCCAGGAGGAAACTTTCTTCATCATAGGTCGGGGAAATGTACCCATAATCTCATATTGCATCCTATGCTTTGGAAGGAAAAATTTCAGGGACGAACTGCAGGAAGAGAAAATAAGGATAGAAAGAAATAAAAATTTTTTTCGACATTAAATAAAATTAATTTAAAGAGCTGCGCACCAACGAGAGTGCTACGCGCTCTATAATCCAATTTATTTATAGAAAATATTAAAAAATTTTTGGTCTAATTATTGAGATAAAGGTAAGTTATTAAAGTCTTATAGTTAGGTTATCTATGATTTGAAGGGTTTTAGATCTTAAAGTTAGTGTTATCTCAGTTTGATGAGCTATTAATTTGATAAAGAAAAAGTTGTAAATAAGTAATAAATTGCAAGATGAAATGAAGTAAAAATTTGATTAGAAAGTTTTAACAAGCAAAATGAAAAATGAAATATTAAAAGGATCGTAAAGATAAAAGTAAAATAATAAAAGAATTTTTATAAAGAGTTTAATCATTCACAATCAAAAAGTAAAGCTTTATCTCATGCAATCAACTGAATTAATTGTATAATACATTAAAAATATTATCTTTTCGAATTGGAGATTTAAGCAATTATTTAAAAAGATTGGAGTGATAAAAAGAATAGCAGTTACTTTTTGGTACTTATTTTGTTCAATGGATTTTTGGCAGTAGCATTTTTTTCTTCTTTAATGCTAAACTTTGGCTTTTTCCATAAATCTAAGGTAATTAAGACATTTTATCTCAGCGTTTATTTATTTAAATGATCTTTTATTATTCTATCAGTTACTATCTATCTCAGGGGCATTTTAAATAATTATTTAAGCAATTTTTATTCTTTAGAATTAAATATTTTGCTACTAATCTTTATAATTTTTTATCCTTTATTTAGCATTTCTTTAGGTATCTTGTTTATATTTGTGTATCTTTTATTTCAAACTGTTATTTCTTGTTACATATTTTACTACTTTTTTTGATTTTTCAACCCAATTGATTATTAATTTTATTTGCTTTTTTATCTTCTTCATAGTATCTTGTCTAATTTTTTGATAGTTTACACATCATATTGTCAAATGATTTAACTTTACACATATGTAAAACTTTTTGCTTTATTTTTGTGAAGGCTTTTGCTATTTTTCAGTTGGAACTAAGCTTTTGTTTATACCAAAGTGAATTAGGTAGTTATTATTATTGCAGTATTAATTTATATTTCTCTTCTTATTAAAATATAAAAGTTTAATATTATTATTTTTTATGTTAGAGAGTTTATTAATTTATTCTTAATCAAATAAAACAGTTAGAATAAGTCCAGTTGCTATTATTCCTACTTAGACTATATATTATCCAAATTCTCTCTAACAGTACTGAAGAGTTCCATTAATGCAAACGTTATTTTATTTTTGCTATGTTTGAGTTGTAACGTTTAAAATATCTCTCTATAATCGATAGATTATTCCTATTTCTTAGACGAAGTTTTCTATTTTATTCTCTTTATTCCCTTCAAAAAATTGCTCATTAATAAAATTTTATTTTCTGCTAATTTTATTATTTCATCTTATTTTTCTTGCTTTTTCTCACCATTAGACATCCCTTTTAAAAACTTTATTTAGATATAACTAAGTTTAGTTTAATGATCTATCATATTAATCTGGAAAAATTATTATATTTGAGATTTTATCGAGGGTATAGAGATTATAATGGTTTGATTTCATTATTGGCTATAGAAGATACATTTTTAAGTATATATGGAAGCTAGTTTAAATAATATTAAGGAAAAAAGTATTTTAGATTTGAAGATGTTGAATTGATGATAGTAGTGATTACTTAATTAGTATTTAAATATAGGTATAGCTTAATTATTATTTGATTATAGTTTTGATTTTATTAGATAAATAGTAGAGTAATCTAAGTAATACTTGTATAATTTGATTATAAGGATGTATTTAAAGAAAATTTTTTTGACTATGTTGAATATGTTTTGGTATGTTATAAGCTGTATGTTAGTATCTGAATAATGATACTATTTGAATAATAGATTTTTAAAGATTTTTATATAAAATCTTATTGTTTATTTATTTCATATGCTTTAAATATTTTAATAAGTAGTAGCATATTTAACTAATTATATATCTTTAAACTACTTATTTACATATGAGACTATATTTATTATAAATAATATTAATATTATAGATATTATTATTATGTTTATCAGCTATGACTTCTAATACTTCTATAACTCAATTTTTCTAAATCAATCCTCATTATTGAAATTCTTGGTTTTTCTATAGCGAAAACATATCCATAGCTATTTCTTATTTTCATCTCCGTTAAAGCTTCAACATCTTTAAAAATTTAGCTTTGTTGTCACTATTCTTTGCTTCTTTTATATATTCTTCTTTAATATTCTTTCGTTGAAATTTTTTTTACGCCTCCAAATATGATAAAAGGCTCTAAAGAAACTATAGGTCCAGCAACAGCTTCAGGAAGATTTTAACTTTACTTACCTCATCTATCATTCTATATGTTATACTTTCAAATATCTTTTAAAGCTTATATATTCCAATTTAACCCTCCAAAAGAATAAATATTTTATTCATCTTTATCTACTACTAAAGTTTAGCCTGCTATTTGGGATGGAAATTAAGAGCAGTTTTATCATTTATTTTAGTTTTCTATCTTTAACTTTAATACTGATTATAGCCATTGATAATTATCAGTAAATCCTCCAACCACATAAACATATTTTTAAGCAGCAGCAATTCCAAAGCCACCTCTTCCCTCATTTAGATCACTAAGTTTTATGCTATTACCCTCATAATCAAATTATCAAGTTTCTTTTATTCCTTTCTTTTAATTTCTGTTATATCCTCCTATTAAATATAACTTATTTTAATATTCTATACTTTTACTTTCATCTGGAATTATAATTTAAACTTAGACTTATCTTAATTACTCTGTTTAAATATTAAATAAACTTAATTTTTAAATTTATCAATCAAATAAGTGAATATAGTTAGATTATATAAAGTCCTAGCTTAGTTTATGTTAATTAGTCTAAATCTTATTTGGTTACTTAGTATTCTATTATAGTTTTTATCTTATTAGATTGTAAGTTAATTTAGGTTTTAGTATTGTAGGTGGTTATGAGTTATATTAGAGTATAGTTGGTTTTAGTGATTAGTAGAATTAGATAATATTTGAGTGTTATTTTTGGTAGATAAATGTTGGTTAATGATTGATGATGATATTAGTTAGTGGTATTATGAGAGTATTACTAATGTTTGATTATTTGGTTGTAATGGTTTTAGATTTTTCCATAATTTACCTCCTTATCTCTTTTAATTTCTATGTAGCATCTTAAATCTTTTATATGTATTATTAGTTTTAAAATATCACTCTTATTAAATCACTTTCTTAAGGTAAGTCTTCAAATCTAAAATGGAATCCTTTTTAACAAATAGGACATTACATTATGCCTTATAATCAGTACTGAGTATTCAAACACAAACCACAGTAAATATGTCCACAAGGTAAGACAGTTGGAAGAGCATTAGTTAAGTTGTAATCTTCTAAGCAGATTAAGCATTTTGGTAACGCTTACATTTTTATTATTATTTAGACTACAAAAGCTATAAAGGTAATTTATAACAGTTACCATCAAAAATACAGTCAATAATATCTAAAACTTCATTATTACTTTATTTAGTTTATTTATTTAAAAGTACAATATTAGACTCTTATATAAAGTAGCTATCTCACAATCCATATGCTGCCAATTTTGGATTGAGACTGCTTATTAAATTTAATAAAGGTATGAAAGAGTATTACAACAGATCTTTGATTTTATTTTTAGGAAAAATATCTCTGTTGTAAAATCTTTAAACTACTAGAAGGAATGCACAAGAAAACGGGACAGAAATGTTAAAACTAAGTAGCCTATCAGAAAAATAGATAATTTAGAACATCATGCAAGATAACAACTCTATGCAAATCCTTATAATGGAAGAAGAAAAGAAATAGCAAACGCCATAAAATAAGGACTAGAATATGTAGCTCAAAACTGATAAAAGGGTAGGGGTTACCTATTTCAATAAATTTTTAGAAGAAAATAACTATAACCAAAGACTCAGTCCAGAAGAAAAGCAAGAAAATGAAATTGTTCAAGCATTTCTCAGATATTTGAATTGCGAATATGGTAAAAATATTAAGAGTATGAAGTTCCTTCAAACAGGAATAATTATTATATTATTTGAAAATAAGTAAACACTCACGCAATTCGGAAATAATTAAACATGGAAGAGTAGAAATTTTGTAATACCAAAAGAGCAAAGAAACATAGAGGAATTTTACAACATTAAGAAACACCTGATTCATTGAACATTTAACATCTATTAAGTTTGAACTAGGTAGAAATTTATCTATAGCAGTACGGAGAAATAGTATGTACAGAGATCAGAATACAATTTGAGCCAATGGGAAAATGAAAAATTATTTAAAATTGAAGAAGATTAAAGATGCAGAAAATATACCAGATAAGTTAGACGAAGAAGGTATAAGCACTTACTTGAATCATCCATAAATTTTGAAAATGTATGAACTGTAACAAAAAGGGCATACTACAAATTAATACTTAAGAAAAAAGTTATAAATTAGCAATTAAAAATACATTTGGAAATCAGGAATAAAATGCCTTACTATAAAGAGAAACAGAAAGTGAAAGAAAAGAAAATTAAGAAAACTGAAGAGGATTAACCTTCAAATAAAATACCACTTTAATTTCTGGCAAAGGCAATAAGTTTATGACATATTAAAGTTATTTTAAAAGCGATCAACTTTAATAAATACTTAACAACAAAATTAAATTAAAAAAAAACTAAGATGAAGCAATCAATGTCACAAAAAAACTGAAAGTAAAATAGGAAATATGGCAAAAGAACTGAAACAACTAGAAAGTAGTGACAGGAAGAAAGTATGCATAAACACAACGCTGTCTCAAAAAAGATAGAAAAATATATAATAGTGAGAAAGACAGTATCGAGTAAAAAAATTGAAGACATAAGTACAGGAATTAATAAATATTAGAACGATTTGGTTTTCACGCTATTAAAGAAAAGGAAGCTAAAAATGCAGGATAGGAGGATCAAGGGAAATAGGAAGTACAAAAAAGACTAATATAAATAAATAAATTAAGTTAGCCTGGTACCACCATTGTTTGGTTAGCCACGAAAAAATAAAGAAACCAAATTTAATTATTAATAATAGAAATGTTTCAAGCTTCATCTGTTCTCTTTGATTCTTATCTTCTTCTCTCAGTTTTTATAATCAAAATTGATTGTCTTCACTCTTCAAATTATTGTAATTCTTGCAAAGGCTGGAGTTAGAACGTATTCCACTATTTGTGTCAAATGACCCAATTAGGATAAATCCTTTTAAAAATAGTTATTGTGATCTTTGTCATTTCTTCATTATTTTCTAAATTCCTGATTAGAATAGCGACATGTAAAATCAGGATAACTCTGAGATCTGGATTTCGGCTCCCTTTAGTCAACTTCTCGTACCGATAGAGAGAACCCTCAAAAAAGTAAGGCTTGTCACACAATGGGCCCGTTCTTACTTGTTTGTAGTGGCATCTATTACAAGAGTACTTGCAGTGCAGACATGATTGCGCCGGATTGCCTACTTGATAAACTAGAAACCAGAATCGTTTTAAAAATTAATATAATAAAATAGAAAGAATTAAGCAAAGGCACAGCAAATGTCACACGAATAAAATTAAGCAAGGAAGAATTAAACAAGTTTATGTGTAAAAGAAGATAAAAATTATGGCAATTTAAGAAATATTTGTGGATCAAACTGCTGAAATCCCTTACATATATTCAGAGCTATAATAAAATTGAGCACAAAACACTACAAAGGAGTATCATTTTATATAAAAGATGGAATTGCCAGCAGAACCAAAGTATTAAATATAGCAGATCTCAATCAAGCAGAATTATTTTAGAGAGGAAGATTAATAGGTTTAACACTTGATGATTAGCTGGCATTGATAAACGTATATAGCACTACAACATCCAACTCTGATTAACTCATACTCTTTTACGAAAGTCTATAATAATACATAATAGCAACATGCAGCAAGCAGCAAAGGATTATAAATTTTAATATTAGGGGAATTTAATGAGCATATTCCCCAATTTTTACCGTATACGCAGTATAATGTAGGCTAATAATTATTTAACTAGATGAAAGATTATTTTTTAGAGTGTAAAGATCCAATTCAAGATTCAACCTTCATCACAACATAAGGGAAAGAAAAAATCAAAATATAATATTTCTTAACGGATCAATATATCACGAGTAACATTATCAGCACAAAATTATATCAGTAGAGACAAATAGGAGATCATTAGCCAGGTAAAATAAAGATAAAAATTAGGGAAGAATATCGAAAAAGCCCATAAATTAAAAGAATAATGAATTTACCTATAGTTGAACTACTTCCTTTGAAAGTGGTATTATTTTCTTAGTTTTCTTTATCTTCCTAGATATTTCTCCTAAGCTTGGAAAATGAGTTAATAAATGAATTTTGGATGATTTAAGTAAGCAGTATAGCATAGAAGTGGTTTTGTGTAGCTGGTGTTAAATGTTGTATAATGACTTAGATTGAGAGGGAAAAATGTTTGATTTGATGTGATAATTTTAAAAGTAGGTACTATTTTAGTAATTTCATACAATTAAAGCAAATTTAATTTCAGTTACTTTCTTAAGTAATATCTATATAATAAAATATTAAGTTACTTTTTTTACTCATTCAAAAAATTAAATGTCAGCAGCTAAGTGTGAAGATTGTGAAGAAGACTTCATCTAAGAACTAAGATGATCAAGGAAGTTAGACTGCGAGTGTATTCTTTGTGAGAAATGCATAGAAACTGTCTACAAGCTCTATTTGAAATTTACTTGTAGCAAGCACAATCTAATTACTGAAAGATCAATCGAAACATTAGCAATTATGAATCTAGTTAGTCAATAGAAATAGATCTCCAATATTTAGGAATTTGCTAGATACATTAGTAGTATTATTTAACTCTATAATGTATATAGGATAACATAAGAATCTGTAAACAATGCTAGTAAGAATCTCATCAAAAGCATAGATGTATTACTGTATAAGAGGCAATATAGCAATTAAAGAGTTACATAGAATCTACTTTAAGAGACATTAAGTAGAGACTAGACTACTATATAATGAATCAATGATATAGGTAGTTAGTAGTAGATATCTAGAATAGACAATATAGTTTAAATATAACTATAGGTAAAATAGAATATCTAGTAAGCTTGTTAAGAGATGGAAAATTACTAATAAAGCTAAATAAAGAAATAAACGTAGTTACTTTAAGAAACAGATAGATAGATAAATTCTATCTCAACCATCTTTTAAGACAGTATCAATCAGTGCGAGAATAAGAGGAATTAGTTGGATCATTTTTAATTAGAAATCTAGAATAAGTTCTAGAGCATATCATAATCCTCTATTATGAGAGCTTTTAAGTATATAGAATCTCTAGAATTGTATTGCAATAATCTAGTGTAACTATTTAGCCTAGCACAGTTTATTAGAGATATATGATATAAGCTAACTAGATAAAGTAACTATAGTTAGCAATGAAACTATTATACAAAGACTTGCAGGAAATACTCCTTTAATAACAAAAGTAAGAATAAGAGTATCACTATTAAATCTCCTTAGAGCAATAGATATCATCTTACATAAGCTAGGTCAATAATTTAAATCAATAAGTCAATCTAGGATCTAACTGATTAACTTAGTTACTGAATAGGATAGTTAACTACAGGTAAAATAGATTTAATATGTTTAAGAAATTTAAGAACTTCAATAGAAATAAGTAAATCTTCAATAGCAACTTTCTGTTAGCTAATCAACAATCACTTAATTATATATCTAGTTAAAGAAATTAAAGAAGGACAACGACAGGGGAATGGAGAATCTGAACAAGCAAGAGGAAATCGATTCAAGACTTATGCCCTAAGAAAGGGAATTGAGTGCATTTTGGAACATATCACAGAGTCAGAACTGCTAATCCTAAAATTAGCAATAGAAACAGATGGAGTTGGGTAACAGGATACGAGAAATAGAAAAGAAGCTGCAATAGCAAATGAAACTTAATGAGCAAAAAGAAGATCCAATTTTGATAGAGGTAATTGACAAGAAGAAGATTAAGCCAATCAAAGTAGTTAAAAGGTGCTACTATTGTATCTCAGAGAAACACCTATGAAGAAGATGTGAATAATTCCTAAACTTTAAGAACCAGTATTGTAGAAAATAGAGGAAACAGCAAGCGTAGCAAAAGAAAATGAGAACAATTATAACAAAGGAAAATTAGAGAGAGACTATTCATGAACTAGCTTGGAAATATTTATAGGAAGAGATCTATGTTGAACTGAAGACATAGTTAGAGACAACAAGAACAAATGGGTGAGAGAGGAGTAGAGACCTATAAATCTTTTTTTAATTCCGGAGCAATCTGGGATCGTCATGAAGAGGTAAAAATCCTCGAAAATTGCCAAACTTAATTATTTTAATAATAATAATTTATTATTTGAAACTATAATAGGAAATATCGTTGTTTAATATAAAAATAAAGATTTTATATTCCCTACATTAAATTTGACTTTAATATAATTTTTCTAAGCTAAGTATTTAATTTGATAATTATAATGATTTAGTTAAAACTAATTAATTATAAATTTAATTTAAATCTTAAATGCTTTTTACTATAAAATTAGTATTTCACATAGCAGTTTAATTTTAACTACTCTTTACTATGAAGGGGTATTTCTTTTACTTAATTAAAATAAAATAGTTTATTAGTTTTAATAAACAAATCTTCTATAATTTATGATGTATTGCAGATTATTTAAAATTCTTCAATTTTAAAATACAAAATAATTTGAATATTTAGCTTGCTCAAAAAATGTACTATGATATAAAGGAATGAAAATGATAACTAGAGTTAAGATATAATTAATGTAACATTTATAACACTTAATTAAAATTTTAACTAGTTAAAGAAGTTAAAAATATTAACTTTTAATTTATTAATAAATCTAATAAACTTCTAATTCATTTTGTGCTTTAATAACTGAAAATATTCTATATTGATGTTAATATTATAACTAGTAATTTTAAATAAGTTAATTTAATATATTAATAATTAGCTAAATAAGTATTTAAATATTATGTATTATTGAATGCTAAACTAAACTAATTTAAAATTATATTCTTTAATTTAAGTTACTTAAATGCTAATAATCTAAAGCTTTTATAACCTATAACTTATTAATATAATCATTAAACTACATATTTTAATATTTTTATTATCTATCTTACATTTATTTACCATCATCTTACTTATAGTCATATATATTATTAATCAAATACCTTTCTAATACTCTCTAATTTAATCATATACAGATCTATTAACGTAGTAATCATATAATAATCATAAACTATAACCATTTCAATATTTTCAATATTCAGACAAAATTGCATCATTATTGGTCAAGAATCAGGCAAATTATGCTAAATTTCAAACTTTCTTCATTTTCAATCATAGCTCTCATTCACTCTCATCTTTATAAGAATTTTATTACTTCATTAAATCTAACTATTGCTTTCTTTTAATAGGATCTACTTCTCTCTCTAGTCTTTAAGAATCTTTGATCTTCTTCTAAATAATTATAGATTTAATATTTTTATGTATTTATCTACTTTAACTATCTTATTTTTCTAAATTATTGATTAATATACTTTTAGTCATATAAAATTAGTCTTCTACATTCTTTTCCAGTCATTATTTTGCGTTTATTAAAATTTAAAAAATCTGAATAAAGATTACATTGGAAAATGTACTTAAATTAATTGAATCCCTATCTGCATAAACAAAATTAGTTAAATTATGTTTTAATATATCGCTGATTCAGTTCATATTAGAAACTATAAGTATAATTCCTTAGTTTATAGATTAAAATAGTTTCTTATATCTATTGTGCTTATTGTTTGTTATTAAAGGGGTACCATTTTCATTACTTTCTATTTAATCAACAAATCTTTATGCTGTTGACATTACTGCAGTCCTTTAAAGGCATTCTTAGAATAATTGTTTTTAGATTTAAATATTGAGATGTTTATTAAACTCTTTGAAATCATAAGTTCTTTATATATCTAAATCATATTTTTCAATGCTTTTATCTACATATTTCTCGTAGGGAAGGTTAAATTTATTGCACTTTTGAAGTAAAAAGGCTATATCTAAATTAGGATTTTCTATGTTGAATCGAGTTAATTTTCAGTAAAAAAGCATAAAGTGTTATGTCAAAGAGTGGACAAATGGAAGACAATTTAGATAAATAAAAAAAGATTCATTAAAGGAAGATCAAGAAGATTTGAAAGCTAATCTTGATATAAGTCTTTGTGATCTAGAAATTTTTCTAATCAGTCAATTAATTCCTGACATTACTGCTCAAGGAGTTATATTGCTTCCATATTCTACTTTGGGTAAAATGAAAGTTCTACGAAAGTTCTTATAACTGATTGGAGATACAAAGTCATATTTGGAAAGTACAGCAGTCGTTTTCAAAATTGCTCTCCTATATACAGAAACCTTTTCTTCACAATGCTTTTTATAATTTTATTTTTTACTCAATTTTTAGACTAGATAAGTGATTGAGGCTTTCTATTTTATTGGAGTTCCTCTAATGTTTAAGTTAATTTCAGTTTCTTACTCTTTTTTCTCAGAAATTAAATCATTTCACATTTCTTTGCCTTTATATTAAGTCTTATCAGTTTAAAATATTGACTGTGGCTTTTAATAGTTTCTGGGCATTTTTTAGGAATCTGCAAATTCAATTAAATCATCAGCAAAACAACGCACAACGATAGATCTGGAACAGATATTAAATCCTAGTTTCTTTTAATTATCTTCTAAATATCTTATTACAATGTCATAGTATAGAACTACAAGTACAGAACCATAACTACTTCCTTATAGAACACTTTTATTAATCTTTATTGTTCTAGTAAGATATCCATCAATAATAAGCCTAACATCAATATTGATATAAAATAATTCTTGAGCATGAATTAAGTTTAATGGAAGCCTCAGTCTTCTTAAATGATCAAAAAGTAATTTCCTGAGTATTTTATCAAATATCTTTTCTACATCAATTAAAGCAGCCTACATTATTTTTTTTGTGATCATATTTTTTTAATCTTTTCAACATTTTATTATGCTCTTTATTTTCCATATATTACATTTCTTAACTATAAATTTGTCTTTAAGATTTGTGATAAATTTAAAAAAGTAAATTTTTAGCTAAATTAATTGTAGACTTTTCTTTTAATTTACGATTTACTATTATTTTATTCTAACTTATATATTTTATATTTCTTTCAGTGTTCTTTTTTTAATTATTTTTTAAGTTTTTAATTATTAGTTTGTTTTAATTCAAAAATCCGATTTCTTTTTTTCTTTTTTCTTTTTTAATTTTAATTTTTCTGGAAACTCTATCTTATACTTTTGATTTAGTTCTAAAATATATTTAAATGTTTTTCTACTTGTATGTTACTTTATATAGTCTTATTTTGCTTACTAAATTATTAGTTTTTAGAGAATTAAAATGTTTTTATAATTTTATTTCTAAAAAATTAATTTTTTAATGTATTTTTGTGTTTTATAAATATTTTTTAAGTTGTTGGTTTTTTAAATCTTAATCGAAAAGATTATTTCATATACAAGCTGAAGTTAAATCTTGATTAAATAGGATTTAAAAACTTTTAAGAGTCTAAGTTACACTATGTTTGCATGATGGAAAGAATAAGATTTTGATTGATTTTAGATCTCTTTTGACATAATTTAATTTTATAAGTGCTTAATTTAAAAAGATAGATTACTGATTTTAGGAATTTATTTAGTATCAAATATAAAATTAGGGTCACTTGCTTAGTCTTTTTCAAAACAAAATTACTCTAATGTTTGAATTTATGTTCAGGTTCTGCGTATACTATTTTTCTGATATTATTTTTTTATTTATTATTGAAAGTGATTGCATCTATTAGTTGTGGAGTATAAGCTAGTTACTTGTTGGAACTTATTTTGCTCAATGGGTTTTGGCGATGCCACCTTTTTTCATGATGTTAAATTTTGATTTTTTCTTATCTAAGGAAGCTTAAATCATTTTATCCTAACATTTAATCAGTTAAATGACCTTTTATTATTCTATCAATTGTTGCTTATCTTACACGTAATTTCAATATTGATTTTAGCAATTTTTTTATTTAAGGGTTCAAATTTTTGCTTTCTACTCATCTTAATTATTTCTTTAGGTTTCCTACTCTAATTTGTATCTTTATTTTAGTGGATTGTTTCTTGTTGTATATTTTACAATTTTTGATGTTTAAGCAAAATTGATTTTAACTATATTGCTTTTTATCTTCTTCATTACTTAATATTGCGTCCAATTTTTGGAAAGTCACACACCATAATATTGCCGGATGACTTAACTTTACACAAAATTTTATTTCTTTCTGTCAAGCAGGGATATTTTCTGGATAAGTGGCTTCTGGCTTCTGATAATTCTAAGTACATATTTATTCTATCATCAAGTCCTTTCGTTCCTTTTATTGTATGTAAAACTGTTTTTTTGATGTTTTCGAAGACTTTTAGCTAATTTTGTTGGAACTAAACAGTTGTCTATACCTAAAGAGTGGGGAAATAGATAGCTATTATTGTTGTAGTATCCATTAATATTTCTCTTTTTGATAGAAATATCATAAGATTAATATTATCATTTTTTATATTAGAGAATTTATTAAGTTATTCTTAATCAGATAAAAAATTAGAATAAATCCAGTTGGCATTATTCATACTTAATCTATATGTTATCCAAATTATCTCTATATGTATCCGAAGAGTCCCATTATTGCGACACATTATTTATTTTTTTATGTTTGAGTTATAATTTTTAAAATGTCTCTCTATATAAAAATTAAGATAGATTACTCTTATTTTTTAGATTAAGTTTTCTATTTTATTATTTTTAAAGTAGCTTATTTAGAAAATTTTATTTTCTGCTTATTAGTTCATCATATTTTCCTTTCTTTTTTCACACTTAGACATCCCTTCTAAAAGCTTTATTTGAATGCTGTTTAAATCTTATTTGTTTATCATATTAATCTTGAAAATTTATTATGATTGAGTTTTATCGAGAGTATAGAGATTATAATGATTTGATTTTATTATTGGCTATGTGGTATTTTTAAGTACATGTAGTAGCTAGTTTAAATAATATATAGGAAATAATGTATTTTAGATTTGAAGATGTTGAAATGATGATAGTGGTGATTACTTAATTAGTATTTAGATATAGGTATAGCTTAATTATAATTTGATTATAGTTTTGATTTTATTAGATAAATAATAATCTAAGTAGTACTTGTATAATTTAAATATAAGGATGTATTTAAAGAAAGTTTTTTTGACTATGTTGAATATGTTTTGGTACGTTATAAGCTGTTTGTTTGTATCTGAATAATGATAATATTTGAATAATAGATTTTTAAATACGTTTAGATAAAATTTGGTTTTTTATTTATTTCAGATGCTTTAAATATTTTAATAAGTAATAACATATTTACCTAATTATAAATATTTAAACTACTTCTTTACATATTAAATTATATTTATTATAAATAATATTATAGATATTATTATTATGTTTATCAGTTATGACTTCTAATACTTCTATAACTCAATTTTTCTAAATCAATCCTCATTATTGAAACTCTTGGTTTTTCTATAGCGAAAACATATCCATAGCTATTTCTTATTTTCATCTCCGTTAAAGCTTCAACATCTTTAAAAATTTAGCTTTGTTGTCACTATTCTTTGCTTCTTTTATATATTCTTCTTTAATATTCTTTCGTTGAAAAACTTTTTACGCCTCCAAATATGACAAAAGGCTCTAAACAAACTATAGGTCCAGCAACAGCTTCGGGAAGATTCAAATTTTACTTACTCCATCTATCATTCTATATGTTATACTTTCATATATCTTTTAAAATCTATAGTTTTTAATTTCCACCTCCAAAAGAATAAATATTTGATTCATTTTTATCTACTACTAAAGCTTAAACTGCTATTTGGAATGGAAATTAAGAGCATTTTTTTCATTTACTTTAGTATCCTATCTATAACTTTTCTAATGATTATAGCCATTGATAATTATCAGTAAATCCTCCAACCACATAAAGGTATTTTTAAGCAGCTGCTATTCCAAAACCACTTCTTCCATCATTTAGATCACTAAATTTTATTCTATTACCTTCATAATCGAACTACCAAGTTTCTTTTATTGCTTTATTTTAATTTTAGTTATATCCTCCTATTAAATATAACTTATTTTAATATTCTATACTTTTATTTTCAACTGGAATTGTAATTTAAACTTAGACTTATCTTAATTACTCTGTTTAAATATTAAATAAACTTAATTTTTAAATTTATCAATCAAAAAAGTGAATATAGTTAGATTATATAAAGTTTTAGCTTAGTTTATGCTAATTAGTCTAAATAATATTTGGTTACTTAGTATTCTATTATAGTTTGTATCTTATTAGTGTGATATGACTTTAAGTTAATTTAGGGTTTAGTATTGTAGGTGGTTATGAGTTATATTAGAGTATAGTTGGTTTTAGTGATTAGTAGAATTAGATAATATTTGAGTGTTATTTTTGGTAGATAAATGTTGGTTAATGATTGATGATGATATTAGTTAGTGGTATTATGAGAGTATTACTAATGTTTGATTATTTGGTTGTAATGGTTTTAGATTTTTCCATAATTTACCTTCTTATCTCTTTTAATTTCTATGTAGCATCTTAAATCTTTTATATGCATTATTAGTTTTAAAATATCACTCTTATTAAATCACTTTCTTAAGGTAAGTCTTCAAATCTAAAATGGAATCCTTTTTAACAAATAGGACATTATATTATGCCTTATAATCAGTACTGAGTATTCAAACACAAACCACAGTAAATATGTCCACAAGATAAGACAGTTGGAAGAGCATTAGTTAAGTTGTAATCTTCTAAGCAGATTAAGCATTTTGGTAACGCTTACATTTTTATTATTATTTAGACTACAAAAGCTATAAAGCTAATTTATAACAGTTACCATCAAAAATACACTCAATAATATCTAAAACTACATTGTTACTTTATTATATAATATTAGGTATTATTCATTGATTATTATATATTAAATTGCTTTGCTCATTGTTCGAAGGTGAGCAACAAGGTCATCTTCATCAGAGGTTGGGGAAGTTAAGTACCCATAATCGACTTTATGTCTTCCTCTGCTTTGGCTTGGCCTCGAGACATCTGCTAGTTTGACCTTCGGCACTGGCTCAATTTAAATTTAATTTAATTCTGGAACGAAAAAGAAATAATATTGCGAGCTTCATCAGAGGTGGGGAATTTAAGTACCCATAATTGACACATGTCGTCCTCTGCTTTGGTGATGCAATGAGACACAATCCTGCCATGTCCTTGGACCTCCAGCAAGTAGATAAGATTATAAGTATTCTGAAATTATATCAGTATTGAACATTTTTATCAGTACTGAATAATTATACCAGTATTGAACAAGGTTTATCAATATCTGATAATTTTATCAGTAAGAAACATTCTTGTCAGTATGAAACATTTTTTTAAAAAGCTGCGCACCAACAAGAGTGCTACGCGCTCTATAATAAAATTTATTTATTTATACTTTAAATAAACAATAATATTAAGTTATTATATAAAGTAGCAATCTCACAATCCGCATGCTACCAATCTCGGACTGAGACTACTTATTAAATTTAATAAAGGTATAAAAGAGTTTTACAACATATCTTTGATTTTATTTTTAAGAAAAACGTCTCTGCCTTAAACTTCTAGGAGTAATGCACGAGAAAAAGGGGCAGAAACGTTAAAACAAAGTAGCCTATCAAAAACATAGATAATTTAGAACATCATGCAAGATAACAACTCTATGCAAATCGTTATAATGGAAGAAGAAAAGAACAAGCAAATTCCATAAAATGAGGAGAATATGCAGCTCAAAACTGATAAAAGAGTAGGGGTTACCTATTTCAATAAATTTTTAGAAAAAAATTGTTACAACCAAAGACTCAGTCCAGCAGAAATGCAAGAAATTTAAATTTTTCAAGCATTTCTCAGATATCTAAATAGCGAATATGGTAAAAATATTGAGAGTATGAAATTCCTTCAGACAGGAATAATTATTATATGATTCAAAAATAAGGAAACAATCACACAATTTGCAAAAAATTAAACATGAAAGAGTAGAAATTTTGTAATACCAAAAGAGCGAAGAAATATGGAGAAATTCTACAACATTAATAACTATCTGATTCATTGAACACTTAACATATATTCAAGTTTGAACCAAATAGAAACCCATCTGGAGCAGTACGGAAAAATAGTACGTATAGAAATCAGAACCGTAAAAGGGACAATGTGAGCTAATGGGAAAATGAGAATTTATTTAGCATTGAAGAAGATTAAAGATGCAGAAAGTATACCATATAAGTTAGACGAATGATAAAGCACTAACTTGAGTCAGTCTGACAATCTCATACACGTATCATTGTATCGCCAGCTATCAATTTGAAAATGTATGAACTGTAACCAAAAAGGGCTCAGCTAAAATTAATGCTTAAGAAAAAAAGCTATAAGGGAATCGATTAAAAATAATAAGGAAGTAAAAATCAGGTTGATGCGTTCAGAAATCAGGAATAAAATGCCTTAATATAAAGAGAAACAGAAAGTGAAAGAAAAGAAAAGAAAATTAAGAAAACTGAAGAGGATTAACCTTCAAATAAAATACCACTTTAATTTCTGGCAAAGGCAATAAGTTTATGACATATTAAAGTTATTTTAAAAGCGATCAACTTTAATAAATACTTAACAAGAAAATTAAATTTAAAAAAAACTAAGACGAAGCAATCAATGTCACAAAAAAACAGAAAGTAAAATAGGAAATATGGCAAAAGAACTGAAACAACTAGAAAGTAATGACAGAAAGAAAGTATGCATAAACACAACGCTGTCTCAAAAAAGATAGAAAAATATATAATAGTGAGAAAGACAGTATCGAGTAAAAAAATTGAAGACATAAGTACAGGAATTAATAAATATTAGAACGATTTGGTTTTCACGCTATTAAAGAAAAGGAAGCTAAAAATGTAGGATAGGAGGATCAAGGGAAATAGGAAGTACAAGGAAATACTAATATAATAAAGTAGATAGAATTAAACATAGACACAGTAAATGTCAGATTAATAAAATAAAATAGAAGCATAAAAAAATTTATTTGTGAAAAGAAGATAGAAATTATGGCGATTTAAGAAATATTTGGGAATCAAACTGCTGAAATACCTTATATATACGGATTCATAGAAACAATAAAATTGAGCACAAAACACTGCAAAGGAGTAGCATTTTATATAAAAGATGGAATTATCAGCAGAATCAAAGCGTTGGTTATAGCGGATCTCAATCAAATAGAATTATTTTAGTGGAAGATTAATAGGTTTAGCAATTGATGATCGGCTGGAAGTGATAAATGTATATAGCACTACAACATCCGATTATGATTAACTAATACCCTTTTATGAAAGTCTATAATAATATGAAACAGCAGTAAGCAGCAAAGGACTACAAATTTTAATATTAGGGGATTTAATGCTCATATTCCCCATCTTTTATCGTATGAGTAGAATAGGCAAGGTTAATACTTATTTAACTTGATGAAAGATTATCTTTAGAATGTAAAGATCCAAATCAAGATCCAACTTTCATCAAAACGTAAGTGAAGAGAAAATTGAAAATGGAATAATTCTAAACGATCAATATATCACGACTAACATTATCAGAACAAAATTCTATCAATAGGAGATCATTAGCCAAGTAAAACAAAGATAAAAAATGAGGAAGAATATCGAAAAAGCCCATAAATTAAAAGGATAAACTTTCAAATTTAAGGCATAAAAGGTTCAAGAGAGATTCAAAGAATGATTCGAGTAAATAGATTTTAGCGAATTCGAAAATTTAGATAGCGAAGCATACTATGAAAAATGAGCAGAATGCATCCAAGAAGCGACCAAAGCGATATGTGGCTTTGTAATAAATTAAATGAGAAAATACTAAAATGCAGCAGAAAAAATAAAAATAAGAAAATACTTTTAATAGTAGGCTCAATAAGTAAATATCTAATTAGAAAGAATGCTAAGAAATTGATAATTATATTAAAATGAGTGAGAAGAAAGAGAAAATTTAGACTGAATCAAAAAAAAGATAGAAAAAATCAATTAAATATTTTCTTAGATGAAATTAATTAAGGAAACTTAAACAACACTTGGAAATAAATATAAAAATAATTAAAGTAGAGAAAATTACACCATGGACATTAATAAACAAAAAGGATATTCCTAATTTTAAAAAAAAGCTGAGAGGAGCTCTATAAAAGTGATAAAAACAGATTACCAGACTCATACAGGAACACATAAATAATATAGGTTTAAAAAGAAGATTTAATGTGCTGAACTCTCCTTACGAAAAGTTGCAGGATCTGATGTAATATAAATAGGAGAAATAAGAGCTAGAGGAGATAAGTAATTTGCCAAACCTTAATATTAACATAAAAAATAATAAATCTGGAGCTATGCCAATCAAAATTAAAGGATCTTTTATTATACTACTTCATAAAAAAGGTAGAGTGAAAAACCTATGAATTATAGGTTGATTTCACTTTCAATTCATTCAGTAAAAATCATAGATCTCTGATTATTTGGATAAATAAACTCATACTTGGGCAGATGTGACTATGAATTATAATATGGCTTCAAGCAAGGCAAATTATATCATAGCAATCTACAATCTAAGAACTTTACATGAATAACTTCAGCAAAATAATAAAGAAATGCAGTAATATTTATTGATATTAAAAAAACATTTGATTCCGTAATAAGAGAAGACATATGAAAAACACTAAATGAAATTTAAATGCCTGAGTAAATAATCAAGCTCAATGTTGTATTGTACAAAGAAAGAAACAAAGTTAAAAATAAATGATTTAATATCAGAACATTTATAAATAGGGAAATTAGTTAAATTAGGTAGCACCTGCTCCCCAAGGTTATTCAATATTATAATTAATAAACTTCTCGACTAACTAAGATAAAATGAAATAGGAATAACCATAAGCATGGAATTAGAATAATATACAGAGGAAATATAGATGGGAGCATTTGCACATGCAGATGACATTGTAATGATGGTAAGTCCAGACTACAAGAGATGATTGAAATACTACAATAGTGATCGTAATAATAAAATGAAAATTGCAGATAAGACGTAGTGAATGCTATGAAATGGAAGGAAATTACAAAGTTGACAAATAATATAAATAAATGAAAAACAAATAGAAAGAGAGAAGGAATATAAATATTTAGGAAACTGATTTTAAAAAAAATTTTATTTTGAATAAAATGAACTGTCATTATTATGTCAAAATGTGTAAGCATGAATTTTTGGTAAGCTAGTTAAATAGAAAATAATAAGATAAATTTATAAATAATAGCATAACAACATAGCATAATTTACTAATGTAGCAGTGCTTTCAGACAAACAATAAAAATAAAAAATGCTTTTTAAGAAATTCTTTATCTTTGCTTGTTTGTATTTTGATATCTCCAGCTATTTTGTGTTTTCTAGCCTTCTACAGAATCAGCACATAATTGATGCTGTTTTTATTAGCTGATTGATAATCTAATTAGTTATATTTGATTAGTATTTAAGTTTGATTAGTAAATTTCCATTGGATAATTATAGTTTTAATAATATCTTGTTAATGGTTTAATTAATTAAGATTTCTAATTTTTGATATTTTATCTTCTGTTCTTTTATTTCTTAATTAGATATATAGAAGCTTTTAAGGTAAATTCTGTATTAAAGATTTGATTATAATTTTAGTTAATTTTGATGTAAATGGTGCTTATTTGTTTAATGAATTGGTAAAGATTTAAGAAAGATTAGGTAGAAATAGTAAGTTATTAATAAGTTAAATGAAAAATGAAATATAAATAGGATAGTAAAGATAAAAAATAAGAATAAAAGAATTGTTATAAAGAATTTAATCATTCACAATCAAAAAATAAAGTTATATCTTTTACAAACAACTAAACTAATTGTATAATTCATTAAAATAATTATCTTTTCAAATTGAAGATTTAAATAATTATTTAAAAAGGTTAGAGTGATAACAAACATAAAAAAAAGATAAATTTGTAATTAAAAATTATAAAAATTATACCTAGTTAAAAAATGTATGCAAATATTAAAAAAAATGAATGGTAAATAAATAAAAGTTAAACACAAAGTAAAGGTTAAATTATAAAAATAAATAAAAATTCTATTTTTTGTAATATTGTCTTTTGTTTTTGATTACTAACTTTTATTTTGAAGACATAAAATTTTAAATATTTACTTAATTTACTTAATTAATTAGTAATATTAACAAATCATAAAATTATCGAAACATTTATAAAGTTTTAGCATATTTGCAATCTTTAGTTTCTACTATTAGTTTTATTTATATTAATGTGTTATTAGTTATTCTGATAATAATTTTAATTAAACTAAAATAAAACCTATTACTATTCAATATATATTTAAGCTCAATATCATAAAAAATTAATAATTATTTAGTTATAAATAAAATAGTACATATAATTAAGATCTTAAATCAAACTAATTAAAAAATTTAAATTAAAGATATTAGACTAACTATAACATTATTATCAAGCTTTGCTTATATTGTTATTTATACTATAAATCTATAGCCACTTCTTTTATAAATAGAAATTATTAATGTGACGTTACTGTTAATAGCTTTGTCACATGTTTACTATTTATTTTCATTTAAATGTTCTTATTATTCTTTTTATCTTAATATATTATCAAATGAAACACACAAGCTTCTTTATATTGGAAATCTTCTTATTCAAATATTATTTTCATATTTTGTTGCAAATATACAGTTTTCTAAAAATCAAATCTAAATTCAAATATAAATTTAAGCAAAGTCAATCAAACCTTCGAATGTTAGTGAGGGCAAGTTATGTATAACTCTTTTGAGTTTGTCCAATCTTATTCGTGATGGCATCAAATACAAGATTACTCTCAATACAGTTATTCACTGATCCAGATTACCTACAAAATTCTCCGACTATTTGATATAATCTGCTTAATTTGAGTATATGGATATGCTTATTAGCAAATTATGTTTATATTAAATGCAAGGAAGAAGATAATAAATAAATAAAGTTAAAAATAAAATTTTACATATAAGCCAAAGTGTGAATTATATTAATGGTTAATTAATTAATAAAATATGTAAATAAAAAAGAAAACTATTATTATAAATAAATAATTAAAACAATAAATTAAAAGTTAAATACTTTATAGATTAAAGAATAAAACAGCACAAAATTAAAGTTTACATATACACAAATCAAATTAAAATACTTAGTCAATTCATTTTTATAATTAGTATTAGAATAATCAATAATCAATAGATTCTAATAAATGTAATTCTTTAAATACTTTTACTAATATTTATAATTAATAGAATTCATACTAATTATCATTATATTCCATTCTAAACAAATTACTTTATCTCTATATAAATAGAGTATAATATATTTAATTATTCTACTATCTGCACTTTTAATTCCTATTTTTATTATTATATATTTCATTATTTATAATCTTACTAGTATTATTTTCATATCCTCAAATTTTATAATACCAAGAAAACCTACAAGAACAACTTTTCCAACACTTTCCAAAAACAGGAAAGAAAATCACAACCATAAATACTTCAATTTACGTCCTCTTAAACTAACACCTTCTTATAAAGTTAATCCATAAACCATTAAGATAGTAAAGCTACGGAAAAATACCCCTGAATTTTCATATATGGTAGAGAAACCAAAACAATAAAAAGAAAGCATGAAAAATTAGACATGCATTGGATAAAGCAATAAGCATTAGTTAACTAGTTTTGATGAGCTTCAATCTTCAGAAAAAGGTCTAAATCGAAAGAAATGAAAAAATCATTCAAAAACAGAAGCAAGAAAATATATAGAATTAATCGAGACTGATGATTTAAGAAAGAGACGCTTTTGAACCATCTAATGGGATTAGAGCAATTAAATCGCCTAAATTGACGAAATAGTCAAGAAATAGCATGAGAATTTAAAGTTCTGAAATGCACAATTAAAAGAAAAAAGGAAGTTTCGTACAAAATAGAAATATAAAAAGAAGCAATCCTTATCCATCAGTAAAAGGTGCTTTAAATTTGTCAAGAAGAAATGTTAATACTGGGGAAGTTGCTCACATCTCTTTAAGATTCGTTAGAGATTTAAGTTTTATAAAGAAATTGTTGAAAATATTAGAACCATGAAAAAGAGTCATAAAGAAAAATAAAAACCATTTTGAAAGATATACTAAATAAATTAGCATAGTGTTCTGTAACTCAACTGGAACGCCAAAAAAGTGAATAGACTAATTAAGCAGAGAGAATAGAAGCGAATCAAGAAGAATGGGGATTGAAAACCTGGAGAATCCAGAGTTTTCTATCTTACAAAAAATGTATATCATAAATATTTTTTGAAATATAAGGAAGTATAAACTGCTGTTTTCTGTATGAGGTTGCAATTCCTTTGTAATATAAAACTTTATTTTATCTTTGTTATTATAATTAAGATGATTAAAGCTAAATAATTTATTTCAGATTTAAATTTTTTATTAAATTAAATAAATAAAACATAAATAATGTATTAATTTATAAAAATAAACAAATAAAAAATTGCTAAAATTAAATTTTTAATTATTAATAATTTAATTTAAATAGGGTCGTCCTTAACTTTTAAGGTCGCGAGAAGAATTCCCCAGAGATGTACTGACTGTGAAACAACCTTTTCTAAATGTTGGACCTGATTAATCTCTTAATCATGGGTTGGAAATCAACCTGTAATCGCCTTTTGGCGTTCTGTGCTTTGGGGATTTTGAACCGCTACCTCCCATCAAATAGAAGAATGCTATGGGAATATTGGAGATTAATGAGATTTATAAATTGACTTTTTTAAAGAGATGCGCCTTATTATAGGGCTACGCACTCTATAATAACGCTTTTTTTTATAAAAATAAATTTGAGTTTAAAGCTAATAAAAAAATGTATTTAAAAAGAATTAAAATTGAATATAAATAATTATGATATTTATTGATTTTCAATTACTAAAAATAATAAAATGGTATATTTGAATATATTAAAAAAACTATCTTGTACAGCTTTTTATAATTTAAATATAATATACTTTTATAATTTAATGAATTGTAAAAATTTGTTAATATTAAACTAATATTTGATTATAATTAATATAAAATAAAGATGCTATATTTAATATTTTTAATTTTCAGTAAAAATTGTAATATTTGAATATATAATAAAAATATATATTTTATTAATAATAAATATTTTAAAAATTATTAAAATGGCTTAAAATTTTACTTTAGAGGTTATTTATTATTTGAAACTATAACAACAAATATCCTTGTTTAATATAAAAAATAAAAATGTAATTTTCTGTAGCATAATTTTAATATAAGTTTAATTTTGTAAGCTAAGTATTTAATTTGATAATTATAATGATTTAGTTCAAACTTATTAATTATAAATATAATTTAATTTATATATTAAATACTTTTTACTCTATATAAAATGTTTATTTTATATATCAGTTTAATTTTAACTTCTCTTTACTATGAAGAAATATTTATTTTACTTATTTAAAATAAAATAATTTATTAGTTTTAATAAGCAAATCTTCTATAATTTATGATTATTTTAGATAATCCAAAACTTTTAAATTTTGAAAGACTTAATTATTTTAATATTTGATTTGCTAAAATAATTTACTATGATATAAAGGAATGAAAATGATAACTAGAGTTAAGATTTAATTAATGTAACATTTATAAAACTGAATTAAAATTTTAATTAGTTAAAGAAGTTAAAATGTATTTACTTTTAATTAATTAACAAATATAATAAACTTCTAATTCCTTTTGTGCTTTAATAACTGAAAATATATTATATTGATGCTAATATTATAGCTTAGTAATTTTAAATAAGTGAATTGAATATATTAATAATTAGCTAATTAAGTATTTAAATATTATGTATATTAAATTATAAACTAAATTCATTCAAATTATATTCTTAAACTTTTAATTACTTCAATACTAATAATCCTTTTATAAACTATAACTTATTAATATCATCATTCAAATCCAACTATATTATGCTAATGCTCCTTATATCTAACTACACCAGTCAAACTAAATTACTTTGTTATAATCAATACCTAATAGTTAACAGACCCCCATTATTTAATATAGAAACAGAATCAAGAACTTAAAATAAATGTCTTCATTCCAAAATTTACTAAAATTATTTATTTTGAAATACCACTTTAGAAATTAGTACCAGATATAAAAGAAGAAAATATATATTCATTTAGAGGAGTAAATTAAACAAAGTTATAAATTATATATGAAACCATAATATGTAGAATTATACATCAAACTAATTATTTCAATCTTCAAGAACTTCTTTCTTTTCATTAATGCTACTAGAACCCTAAACCAATTATTTCAAACACATAAATCCATTCATTTCTAATAACTCTATTTAACAATATCAAATAACCAAATTAAAGATATTCTTTTCATCCTTACATCATTTAGGCATTTAAAAAAAAATCTAAATTATATTTAAACTACTTATTCAAATACATCCACTACTATCATTCAATCTCTAAACCTATTTACTTCTAATGTGCAACTAAATTACCTGCTTTACTTCAATTCCTTCAAACTTACAAAAACTTATTTACATCTAATTCTAAATAATTTACACTTAGAACATCTTTATTTGTATTAGAAAATTATAATTTTTAGATTTTCCTTAATATTAGAATAAAAACAATGATGAACATTTTCAATTTATTATATCTCTAACCAAATAACATTTTTCCTTTAATCAGTAAAGCAGCCAGTCTCAAAATTTATTCGACCTTGCTAGATATTTTAATTCTATGATTATTGAGTATGCATTCTTTACTTGTGGTGGTCTCTGTTTGCAGAAACTGATTAGTAGAATATCTCCTGTCTATGAAGATTTGTTTAGATAATAAAGAAGGTCAAAAGATAAGTTGTCCTGAAACATTAAAAACCAATGATTAAGCTTAATCTAAATTAGCGATGAATTATTAAATTGATGGGATAACAATGATTGATGTGGATATATAAAACTAATGAGGTAAATGCTATTTTAAATAGTTAAAGAATCTTTAGAAAAAGTATAAAACAAGATAATATTAAAAGATATATTAATCAATAATAAATCTTAAAGTAATGATGTCATCAATATAAATAAATAAGACCAAAATATGAAATACTAATAAAATATAATAAAATAAATAAATATTTTAAAAGATAAATAATAGCAATATTTAAAATATTAATATTAATTAAAGAAAACATTAGTGGTTGAACTATTTTATTTAAGAATTTATAGCAAAAAAATTAAAATTACCCAGAGACTTTTTAATGTAATACAAACTTGTTCTATTTTCTTATTTTTCATGAGAGAATGGTTATTGGCTAAAGATTGCTTTTCCTTTATTATTTATATACAATTTATTTTATTTTTTTGAACCAAAAAATACTTTTTATTAGTATCATATTTTTTGTGTTAAAGGAAAATGTAATAATGTTAGATTTGGTTAATTTTTTTTGATAAGAATGAAATGATATATAATGTATTTTATTTTATTAAATTGATAATCAATAATTTAAATGAAAAATGTAATTTTTTATTAATTTAAGTATTATTTTTTGATAATTTAGTTCATAAGTATTTTAATATTTAACTTATAATTGAAAAAGAATAAAAAATATGCTTATTATTAGACTATTTTTAAATATCTATTTTATATTAAATTATTTGCTGATAAAGAATATTAATAGCCTTATTTAAACTATCTGTTTATTCATTTTACGTTTCTCTTTTATTAATTTCATATTAGTTTTAAGCTATTATATTCTAATATCTTTAATATTTATTTATTTTTAGTCATAAAATTTATAATTTAATTAAATATTATAATTCGTTGTTTCTATACTTATATTTCATTTATATTCCATATTTTTAATCTTTTCATTTTTATTATGCTCTTTATTTACCATATATTACATTTTTTAACTAATAATTGAAAAGATGGTGGGAGCTGAGAATGACCTTCGTGACAACACTTTCTGGCTTTATGGCTAGGAACAAGTTCCTTTCCTGTCGCTGAGAAAGTCCCTGGTCAGAGTCATTTTTTGAAGGGAACACTGTCTTTGAGATTATCCGCTCTTGGTAGGGGCTTGAAGCCTGGCTGCTCATAGCGATGGAGCTCCTTAGCAGCTGTGTCTGAAGCACAACAGGATATCCCCGTTATTCCATAAAAAGAGAGCGTCGGGTCGTGCAATCGGAAAGGAGTTTCCGGTCCAAAAACTTTTTTAGTTGAAATTAATTAATATTACATTTTTTAACTATAGATTAATTTTAGAATTTTCTTTTAATTTACAATTCACTATTATTTTATTCAAACTTATATGTTTTATAAAAATCCTATGTTTTTTATTTCTTTTAATGCTATTTTTTTATCTTTTTTTAAATCTTTAATTATTAGTTTGTTTTAATTCAAAATTCGATTTCTTTTTGGCTTTTCATGTTTTTTCTGGAAACATTATCTTATAATCTATATTTGGTTCTAAAATATGATTAAATGTTTTCCCACTTGTACGTTATGTTCTAAAGTCTTATGTTGCTTACTAAAAAATTTGTTTTTAGAGAATTAAGATGTTTTAATGTTTTTTATTTATAAAAGTTAATTTTTTAATTTATTTTGTGTTTTATAAATATTTTATAAGTCTCGTTGGATTCATAAATCTTAATCTAAAGATGATCTCATATTAATACTGAAGTTAAATCTTGATTAAATAGGATTTCAAAAATTTTAAGAGTCTAAGTTACATTATCTTTGCATGTTGCAAAGAATAAGATTTTGTTTGATTTTAGATCTGTTTGATCAAATTAATTTTGATAAATGGTTAATTTAAAAAGATTGATTGCTGATTTTAGGATTTTATAAATTTTATATGTGCATAATGCTTTATTAAACTTTATTGATTTAATGTTTTTATATCTTTAATTTTTAAATTAATTAATTTGCTTATCTTGACTTCTAGAACAATGAAATGCTTTTAAATTTTTATATTTTATAATAGAAGGAAAATAGTTTATATTCCAATACTATTAAGTTTATTTTTGGTGTTTTATGAATAAGCATTTAATAATTAAAGCTTATAATATTTTAAAATAATTTCATATATAATTAAATCATATTTTTTTATACTAATTTTATTTATCATTTTATATTTTTGCTTAGCTATTATTTTCTCTCAAAGCTTCTTTCTATATAACCATTAAAATATTTCCTTTCATTATTTTATGAGATATTTAGATATTTTTTTATCCAATAAATTCATTTTATAATTAGTCTTTTTATGATAATTAATTAATGCTTTATTTTCTATAAAGAAATAGGTTACCAAATAATATAAAAATAATTAAGAACATTTCTTTTACATAAAATTGCCTTTTTTTTAATTTACTAAATTTATATAACAATTTTATTTCACTTTATGGACTCAAATATAAATTAAATTACTTTTATTTATTTCCAAATATCTTCCATAATATATATCGCTCGGTTTACAAATTTTACATTTTCTAAATTTTTATTATAGATCAAATCTTAATAATTCAACATTTATAACAATTTTATATTTTTTAGAAGTGAATTTTTCATTTTTCAATCAATTTATTTTTTATATAATCAAAACCTTTTTCACAATCTCACTTACCTCTATATTCTCAAAACTATAATTAAAAAATTACAATGTCTCACATTATTGCAATTCACTTTAACTTCACATTTATTAAATTTAATTAAAAACTTACTTGTTTCTGAACTTAACTAATTTTCAGACTTAAAAGTAAATTTTATACACTCCATTTCTCACTATTTTATCTGCACCTCTTAAAAAGAGTTATTTGTTGGCCTGTTACTGAATATACTTCACCTTAATATCCTAATAAGGTTATTAGATTATTGCCTGATTAAAAATTTCATAGATTGATAGCTGAGTCAAAGAACAAAATATAAACTTTTCATTTTTTGTTATTGCTAAACTTATTACATTACTAAAATATCCTGTTAAAGTTTGAATACATTGCCTGTCTAAAAATCCCATATCTTTATTGATTTATCAATTATCCCTGATATTATGAGATTATTATCATGACTTAAAATTTATACTTATATCCGATCTTTATGTGCTTTGAAAAAGCGAATAAATTTTCCGTTTTAGAATTTTCATATCTTTATAGTCTAATCATAACTTCTCGATATTATTTATTTATAGTCATTTGTTAAAACTTATGCATTTCGTATGTCCCTACAAAGAATCTTACAAATAGTAGTTTATAATTCTCAAATTTTTATAGTATTATCATAATTCCTGATATTAGTTATTTTTGGTTGCTTTACATCTACAAATAAAATCTCTTAAATATATCCTTACAAAGTACTCTGACAAGACCCACTCAGAAAATTCCATTTCTTTATTTGTATAGGCATTTCTCAATACATTTCATTTCTAGTCCCTTTTTGCAGCAACAGAAAAACATAAAACGTACATTTCTAGAGTTAATGATTATGGTGATTCCAGTTATACTTTAGTTAAATTTGCTCCATTAAAATTAAAATTTATTAGACATGCATTTCTTAAATTGACACATACATGTTGGTATTTTATACAACAAGTTTTAACTTGAATTCTGCTTGAACTGGTTTAAAATTTCTTTATTATACCATAATTAGATTTATTCAAAGGTTTTTTTTCTACTTTGGACCTGATAAAACTTGTTTTGAGAATTTTACTGCAATTATAACAACATTCTCATTTGATAGCATATTAATCCTTTTAAATTATATAATCGCCTATAAATTTTCTACTTCATATGTCTATGAAGCTTGATTCTTCAGTTATATGAATCTCATCGTGTTGAAACAATTTTGAGCCAATTACTGAGAGATTGAATTTACATAAAACTTTTATTTTAAAATTAGCTATAAGTCTAAATAATTTACTTTTATTATTTAAAGCATATCTTTAAATGAATCTACAAAAAAAATGTTTAGTTGTCATAATATCTATATCTTTTTCAATCATGAGATTACATAACTCTTCTTTGTTCGACTTGATTCATCTTATGTTATCAGTTCTTATATTTAATTAGTTAAAAATAATCAATTTTCTTGATCTTCATTTTTTAATTCTTCCTATTTAATATCAACTATCAATTTAGGGTTACTTGCTTTGTCTTTTTCAAAACCGAATTACTCTAATGTTTGTATTTATGTTCAAGTTCTATGTATACTATCTTTTTTGATATTATTTTTCCATTTATTATTGAAAATGATTACTTCTATTAATTGTGGAAGCAAATTAGTTACTTTTTGGAATTTATTTTGTTCAATGGGTTTTAACAATGCCACCTTTTTTCCTCATGAAATTAAACTTTAGCTTTTCCATAGATTTAAGGTAGCATAAATGATTTTTTTAAAGAATTTATTAAGTTAAATGAACTTTTATTATTTTATCAATTTTTACCTATCTCAGGTGTAATTTAAATAATTATTTAAGCGATCTTTATACTTTAGGATCCAAATTTTTACTTGATACTCGTCTTTATAATTTCTTTAAGTTTTCTATTTTTATTTATGTATCTTTTATTTTATTGTGCTATTTCTTGTTACATATTTTACCACTTTTTTATGTTCAAGCATAATTGATTATTAACTTTATTTCTTTTTATCTTCTTCATTACTTAGTACTGTATCTAATTTTTTGAAAATTTTTACATCATTTATTGCCAATTGATTTAACTTTACTCATAAATTTTTTTCTCACAGTCAAGTAAGAATATTTTCTGGATAAGTGGCTTCTGATACCTCTAGGTACATATTGTTCTACCATCAAGTTATATTGTTTCTTTTACTGTATGTAAAACTGTTTTTTTTATATTTCCGAAGACTTTTAACTTTTTTCTTTTGGAACTAAACTTTTGTAGTAGCGAATTAAGTAGATATTATTTTTGAATATTAATTAATATTTCTCTTCTTGCTAAAATATCAAAAAATTAATATTATAATTTTCTATGTTAGAGAATTTATCAAATTATATTAATCAGATAAAAAATAGATTAAATTAAATTGGTATTTTATGTACTTCTATATGTTATCCTAATTCTATCTATCGGTACTGAAGAATTCCATTAATTATACTCATTATTTTATTTTTGCTTTGCTTGTGTTGTAACCTTTTAAATGTCTCTCTATAATCGATAGATTATTCCTATTTCTTAGACGAAGTTTTCTGCTTTATTTTTTTAAGTTGCTTATTTATAAAATTTTATTTTCTGCTAATTTTATTAGCTTGACATATTTTCCTACCTTTTTTCACCCTTAGGCATTCCTCCTAAAAACTTGATTTCGATTTTGTTTTACTCTTACTGATCTATCATATTAATCTCGAAAAGTTATTATAATTTAGTTTTTATCGAGATTAAAGGAGTTGCAATGGCCTGATTTTATTATTAGCTATAGAAGGACATTTTTAATTATATATAGATTTTAATTTAAATGATCAAATGAAATAATGTATTTGAAATTTGAAGATATTGATTTTATGATAGTAATGATGACTTAATTAGTATTTAGATATATGTATAGCTAAATGATAATTTGATTATAGTTTTGATTTTATTAGATAAATAATAGAGTAATCTAAGTAGTACTTGTATAATTTGAATATAAGGATGTATTTAAATATAGTTTTTTTAACTATGTTGAATATGTTTTGGTATGCTATAAGCTGTATGTTTTTATCTGAATAATGATAATATTTGAATAATAGATTTTTAAATATGTTTAGATAAAATTTAATTTTTTATTTATTTCAGACACTTTAAATATTTTAATAAGTAGTAGCATATGTAACTAATTATAAATCTTTAAACTACTTCTTTACATATTAAATTATATTTATTATAAATAATATTAATAATATAGATATTATTATTATGTTTATCAGTTATGACTTCTAATACTTCTATAACTCAATTTTTCTAAATCAATTCTCATTATTGAAACTCTTCCCTATTCTAAAGCAAAAACATATCCATAGTTATTTCTTATTTTCATCTCAGTTAAAGCTACAACATCTTTAAAAATTTAGCTTTATTATCATTATTCTTTGTTTCTTTTATATATTCTTCTTGAATATTCTTGTGTAGAATAATTTTTCATACCTCCAAATATGATAAAAGGCTCTAAAGAAACTATAGGTCCAGCAACAGCTTCAGGAAGATTTTAATTTTACTTACTCCATCTATCATTCTATATGTTATACTTCCATATATCTTTTAAAGTTTATCCTTTCAAATTTGCACCTCCAAAAGAATAAATATTTTATTCATCTTTATCTACTACTATAGTTTAATCCGCTATTAAGAATGGAAATTAAGAGCAGTTTTATCATTTACTTTAGTTTCCTATCTTTAACTTTTCTACTGATTATAGCATTTGATTTATACTTTTATCTCCTCCAACCACATAAAGATATTTTTAAGCTGCGGCTATTCCAAAGCCACCTCTTCCCTCATTTAGATCACTAAATTTTATTCTATTACCTTCAAAATCAAATTATCAAGTTTCTTTTATTCCTTTATTTTAATTTTAGTTAAATCCTCCTATTAAATATAACTTATTTTAATATTCTATACTTTTATTTTCATCTGGAATAGTAATTTAAACTTAGACTTATCTTAATTACTCTGTTTAAATATTAAATAAACTTAATTTTTAAATATTTCAATTAAAAAAGTGAATATAGTTAGATTAAATAAAGTCCTAGCTTAGTTTATGTTAATTAGTCTAAATCTTATTTGGTTACTTAGTATTCTATTATAGTTTTTATCTTATTAGATTGTAAGTTAATTTAGGTTTTAGTATTGTAGGTGGTTATGAGTTATATTAGAGTATAGTTGGTTTTAGTGATTAGTAGAATTAGATAATATTTGAGTGTTATTTTTGGTAGATAAATGTTGGTTAATGATTGATGATGATATTAGTTAGTGGTATTATGAGAGTATTACTAATGTTTGATTATTTGGTTGTAATGGTTTTAGATTTTTCCATAATTTACCTCCTTATCTCTTTTAATTTCTATGTAGCATCTTAAATCTTTTATATGTATTATTAGTTTTAAAATATCACTCTTATTAAATCACTTTCTTAAGGTAAGTCTTCAAATCTAAAATGGAATCCTTTTTAACAAATAGGACATTACATTATGCCTTATAATCAGTACTGAGTATTCAAACACAAACCACAGTAAATATGTCCACAAGGTAAGACAGTTGGAAGAGCATTAGTTAAGTTGTAATCTTCTAAGCAGATTAAGCATTTTGGTAACGCTTACATTTTTATTATTATTTAGACTACAAAAGCTATAAAGCTAATTTATAACAGTTACCATCAAAAATACAGTCAATTATATCTAAAACTACATTATTACTTTATTTAGTTTATTTATTTAAAAGTACAATATTAGGATATTATATAAAGTAGCTATCTCACAATCCATATGCTGCCAATCTTGGATTGAGACTGCTTATTAAATTTAATAAAGGTATGAAAGAGTTTTATAATTTAATCAGATCTTTGATTTTATTTTTAGGAAAAATATCTCTGCCGTAAAATCTTTAAACTACTAGGAGTAATGCACAAGAAAAAGGGACATAAATGTTAAAACAAAGTAGCCTATCAAAAACATAGATAATTTAGAACATAATGCAAGATAACAACTCTATGCAAATCGTTATAATGGAAGAAGAAAAGAACAAGCAAATTCCATAAAATGAGGAGAATATGCAGCTCAAAACTGATAAAAGGGTAGGGGTTACCTATTTCAATAAATTTTTAGAAGATAATTACTACAACCAAAGACTCAATCCAGCAGAACTGTAAGAAATGAAATAATTCAAGCATTTCTCAGATATCTGAAATAAGAATATGGTAAAAATATTGAGAGTATGGAAATCTTTCAGACAGGAATAATAATTATATGATTAAAAAATAAGGAAACACTTATAAAATTCGGAAATAATTAAACATGGAAGAGTAGAAGTTTTGTGATACAAAAAGAGCAAAGAAACATAGAGGAATTCTACAAAATTAATAAATACTTGATTCATTGAACAGTTAACATCTATTCAAATTTGAACTAGGTAGAAACTCATCTATAGAAGTACGGAAAATAGTATATACAGAAATCGGAACCTTAGAATATACAATGTGAGCCATTGGAAAAATGAAAACTTATTTAGAATTTAAGAATATCAAAGATGCAGAAAGTATACTGTATAAGTTGTACGAAGGAGGTATAAACACTTACTTGAGTAATCCATCAGATTGAAATGTAAGAACTGGAATCAAAAAGGGCATAGTACAAATTGGGGCTTAAGAAATAAGCTATAAAGGAAGCAATTAAAAATGCTAAGGAAGTAAAAATCAAGTTTATACATTCGGAAATTAGAAATAAATGCCTTACTATAAAGAGAAACAGATAACGAAGGAAAAGAAAGTGAAGTAAACTGAAGAGGATTAACATTCAAATAAAATACCATGCTTTATTTCTAGCAAAAGTAGCAAGTTTAAGTCATACTTAAGTTAGTTTAAAGGCTATCGACTTCAATAGATACTTAACTACAAAATTATGCAAATAAAACTGAGACAAAACGATCAACGTCACAAAAAACAGAAAGTAAAATAGGAAATATGGCAAAACAAAACTTAAACAACTAGAAAGTAGTGACTTGAAGGAAATATGCATAACACAACGCGGTCTCAAAAAAGATAGAAAAAACATATAATAGTAAGAAAGATAGCATAGAGTAAAAAAATTGAAGATATAAGTACAGAAAAATAATAAACATTAGAACGATTTGGTTTTCAAGCTATTAAAGAAGAGGGAGCTATAAATGCAGGATAGGAGGAGCAAGAAAAATAGGAAATATTAATATAATAAAATAGACAGAATTAAACATAGACACAGCAAATGTCAGAGGAATAAAATCAAGCAAAGAAGAATTAAACAAGCTTATTTGTGAAAAGAAGATAGAAATTATGGCGATTAAAGAAATATTTGCGGATTAATCTGCTGAAATACCTCATAATACAGTCTCAGAGCAATAATAATATTTAGCACAAAACACTGCAAAGGAGTTGCATTTTATATAAAAGAATGGAATTTTAGCAGAACAAAATATTGGATATAGCGGATTTCAATCAAGCAGAATATTTTAGAAAGGAAGATTAATAGGCTTAACACTTGATGATCAGCTAGCATTGATAAAAGTAAATAGTACTTCAACATCCGACTCTGATTAGCTAATACCCTTTTATGAAAGTCTATAATAATACAAAATAGTAGCAAATAGCAAAGGATTATAAATTTTAGAGACTTTTAACGGGCATATTCCCCAATTTTTACCGTATGAACAGAAAAATGCAGGCTAATACTTATTTAACTTGATGAAAAATTATCTTTTAGAATGTAAAGATCCAAAGCAAGATTAAACCTTCATCACAACATAAGGAAAAGGAAATTTCATTATAGATTAATTCTTAACAGATCAATATATAACGCCTAACATTGTCAGCACAATATTCTAACAATAGAGACCAATAGGAGATTATTAGCCAGGTAAAATAAAGATAAAAATTCCAGAAGAATATCGAAAAAGCCCATAAATTAAAAGGATAAACTTTAAAAAATTAAAACAATAAAAGGTTCAAGAAAGATTCAAAGAAGGATTCGAGAAAATAGATATTAGATAATTCGAAAATTTAGATAGCGAAGCATACTATGAAAATGATCAGAATATGTCCAAGAAGCGACCAAAGCGATATGTGGATTTGTAACAAATTAAATGATAAAATACTATATACAGCAGAAATAATAAAACTAAGAAAGTATTTCTAATATCAGGCGAAATAAGTAAAGAATCTAATTAGATAAGGATGCTAATAAATTGATAATTATATTAAAATGAGATAAGAAGCAAGGAGAAAATTTAGACTGCATCAAAAAAAGATAGGAAAAATAAATAAATATTTTCTTAGATGAAATTAATTAAGGAAACTTAAACAAAATTGTAAAGGAATATAAAGATGTTTAAAGTAGAGAAAATATGCACCATGGACATTAATAAAAGGTACTTCTATCAATAATGATTAATTTAAATATATAGCATTAAAAGAATATCTAGAGTAAAATCTTGCATCTATAGTACATTTATACTGGTAGAGGATATTTTGGTTATGTTTAGCGCTGAATATGAAAAGGTACTAATTAGACTATATTTATTAGTTAAAGGTATAATGAAGACTAAGTTGGTGTTTATATAGTCTCTAGGTTGACTTAGATTTAAGTAGTCTATACTTGCATTTCAAGGTAAATAGAAATAATTTAGTATGTTTTTAAGTTTGGAAGATATATTGAAATAAGTAAAGGATAAAATCTAAGGAGTATTAAGGTATAGCTTAAGCATATAGGCAAATTAAAGTTAGAAAATATAGTAATAAAAGTTGATAAAGCTAAGTATAATATATACTATCTCAATTATATATTTTAAGGTATATAAATAAGCTAGTGATATCTATTAGGTAAATAATAAAGCTCAGATTTAGTATGAAGCAAATTAAACCTAATAAATTTCAGTAAGTAATAGAACGTTAAGTTTAGAAAAGAAAATATAGATTAACTTCAAGCTAAATAGGAGTAAGATATTATTAATGAAGTCAACTCTTAATTCACTTACTAACAAAATTTGAATCAGTTTAGTTGATTTTAGTCTAAAAGTGTGTTTTGACATGCTTAGTAAGAAAGTTTGACTAGAATGTGTAGGAAATAGAAGCTGGTAAATAACTTTGATGAGCAAAATAAAGTAATGTTATTATATAAAAAGCTTAGTTAACTTGAATAAATAGCAGAATATTTTAAGGTTATTCATGTTCTAAGAGATTTTATAGGGATTTGAAGATAAAGAGTATATCAATAGATAAATTATATCCCTAAACTTGAGGGAATAAAATAAATTTATTAAAAGAACTCTAAAAATGAACGAGAGTATAACTATCTAGAAAGAAGAGTAGATGATTTTAGTTTGAATCAAGAACGTATATATATAGTATATTATAGAGATTATCTTAAGTTATACTTCTAATGCTTTTAGTCATTATAGAAAATTAAATTAATGCATAAATACGAGTACTAAGAAACGCTATACATTCTAATTAATTTGATATATGTTTATAAGAGTTTTATTATAATTTACTTAATAAGAAATTATTAAGATTTTATTTTTAAATTTACCACAAAATATCCATTATTTTCATATTTCTGTCTTCCTAACTAGCAATATTAGTAAAACTTTTTTCTACAAGACATTTGACGAATCCTTCTATTTAATAACATGTCTTAACAATACTTTACTATTCCATTATTTTCCATATTTATACTCTTTCTAGGTTTTCATTTGGAAATCTTGCTTGATGTCTAAATAATTAGTCTAGGGGTTATTTACAATGTCAATTGGTATGACTTTTGATAGATATTTTAGATGATTAGTAAGGCACTTTTTAGAAATTTTAGATTGACAATGTAACATCCTTGTTGATCTACTTCTAGGATACTTTTGTTTAACTGCAGGTTCTTAACTTTAATCTTGCTATTAATTCTCCTAATTGAATAGCTAAACCTAAATTTCCTCTATTAATCATTTGAATTTCTTATATAAAAACTTTATCTATTTTCTCTTAAAAATCCCTTATAGATATTTTGCTTAAGTTCATACTTGATAGAACTCCAAGATATTGGGTCTTTATTAATATTCATACTAAAAGCATCTTAATAGCAAATTATTAATTTAGTGAGCTTACTAGATCATTTATCTTCAAAAGGTTATAATTAAATCTAGGTAACTGTACAAGGTATTAACTTGTACAGAATCAGAAAAACTCATAATTGATTAAAAAGTAAGTTTAAGGGTATAAAGCTATACTTTTAACTTTAGAGTACAAAGATAAAAGATCTATCTCAGTTATTAATCATATAAATGATTATTCAATAAGCTTCTATATTAGTCATTTAAACTCATTTTTCAAATATTACAATGTATAGAGCTTCATATATATAGATTTAGGTAAAAACCATTCAAACAAAAACAGACTATTATTAACTCTTTAAAACTTATATAATCCATTCTTTTACAAGGACAATCAACTTTAGCTTTATTTCCACAAGGACATTCTATTTTACTATTTGCTTTATGGATCACAAAGGCACATTTTAGACTATTTATTCAATCGGATTTGAATAAGAGATAGTGGCTTTTCCTATTTAGATACTTACAATGTTTCCTATTAACTTGATTCATTTTCATCTTTTTTAAAATTTTGAGCATGATATTAATCCAAAGCTTCTTACACCTTACCTAAGAAGCTATATGTTGATTCTTGATGCTTGACAGATGTCTAAATAATCTAATAATACTTGTCACTATTAATTTAAGAAGCCAACTTGCTTTCTTGTTCTAATTTTATAGCCAATATTCTAACTTCTGACTAAGAAGAACAGCTTGATTTGGCTAAAATATCTCTCTACTATCTCTTATCCGTTTGATTTGGCTTTTAATTAGGATGGATATAAGTGTATATAATTTGATTTATAGATGTCCTTTAGAGCTGAGGTTAATAAAGGCGTAGCTAATCTTGCATATAATTAGATAATAATGAAATAAAGGCCTATGGCTAATTGATGGCATTTTCATATGTTTCTCCTTTAATACTTTGATGGTTATTAATTGGTAGCTAGCTATATATATAAGTGCTTCTTTTGAAGGTTGCTTGTGTTTTTCATTTGAGATAAATCTCTTAAAAATAGAGTTTCTTAGATAGCTATATTATTATACATAAGAGTATCTAATGGATATATAGTAATTAATACTCCAGATATTAATAAATCTCTATAGAAGGGATAATTCTTAATTATTAGTAAAGTAGAGATAAAATGCCATATATGATGTATTAAACTCAGTTAGATATATAAAAATGAGCTAAATCTAGTTAATAGCTAATTAATATATGCAATTAGACAGTTAACCTTACTCCTATCATTAACTCAAAAGTGTTTGATGTAAACTGAAAATAGGGAAGTTTATAAAGGTTATGTAGCAAGATATTAAACTGCAAATTGCTAGGATCTAAATAAGAAGCTAAAATACTATAATGTTGATTATGATCTCTATTAGCATCTTAAATACTTTTAACTATTTACTTAGTAAAATTGTATACCTAGCTAATCACTTAAAGACTAGAATCAATAAATTTCATAACGTCACTCAATCTAGAGTATTGGCCTAATATCATTAGTATGTCTTAATGATTGTTTAAACTCATCTTACTGAATTTTAGATGTTTTTTCAATAATTTTCAAAAGCTTAAGGCTTATAACTGGAAATTAAATTAAGATTTGTACAGAAGATTAAAGCTTTTTTATAGAATTATGTAAATAGGTCAGCTTCTCAACTAGGTATTATGCTTCAGTCAATATCTTAATTATTATCTTGGATTAAAACAAGCATAGAAACTAGTTCAAGAGTAAGATATCTTTATTTCTAAAACTGTTACAAATTACTTGTGCCAATCAAAAAAAGACTCACAAAAACATTCAGCTTTTATTTTTCTTGCTATGATAGACAAACTGATTTCAGATTATAGTTCCTTAATATCTTTCTACTAGTTTAATCTAAAGTGGAAAAAAGTAAATATTCTCTATATAAAGCGAAAGAAACCATCCATAAAAAAGTAAGAGATATTATTATAGTGCAGGTACTTAATTAACTTCAATTGATCAATTTCATTTAAAAAACTTGCTTAAATAAATAAATCTTTTAGAAAGGTTAAAGATGAATATTCCCCTTCTTTGAGCCTTAGCCAATAAGAATTAAAAGAGTATAATTAGATATTCGTTATTGTAAAATAGGTCCAACATTTAAGTTCTTCTACTTTAATTTTCTTCTTCCAATTATTCTTATAAAGCTAAAACTTCTACTCCTTATTTTTACTTTTATTCTTGTAAATCCTTAATTTAACACAAGCTATGGAGCTAATAGCTGGTTTAAGACAATGATGCAAATCATATGATTAAAAGGGAAGCTAATTAAATAAATAGAAGCAATTCTTACCTCGTATCTTCGTATTGAGTAACTAAAATTCATTCGATATATCTCCTTTAAACTATGAGTAGAAAATTAAGATTTAATTAAACATAAACTCTCTTAAATTGGAGTAACAAACTTTAACCCAATAAGTATAAGTACCTATAAAAAACATTAATACAAACTTAAAACCCTAAATTTAAAAACACATAACAGACTTTAAGTCTCTAGACTTATACATCAAATTCTTAAACCAAAACCTAATCTTAGAGGCTTCAAAATTTAACATCATCAAAGATAGCTTTTAATTTCATATTTATATGCAAATTTCCATTTACCATCATAAAATCAATATATGCACTTTTCATCCTCATTATTATGTAAATCATAGATTCAAGTACTCCCACAATATTTCCTATCTTAAAACCTAATTCACTCTCCTTACTTCAAATTGTCAAAACATTGCTTAACCAAGTAAATACAGTTAAATAGAAGAGAGGCTTTAGATATGAGACAGCACTATGTTACATAATTAATCAATGCAGATTAGTTTTTATATCTCTAAGTTAATGGACCAGAAGTCTATAACTAATTCAGACTACAAGAAACCAGTTTATAACGCTAATGGAATAATACTACTTCCTTCTGATTAAGAAAATGCAAAACGCTTGCTTTTATATAATACTACAACTGGGCAAATCTTCCACTTTTAACTGAATCTAATTATACAATGAAGCAATCAGTATTTTAGCAGGATTTAACTATGAACAATTTTTCAGAATCAAAAAATCCTTGAATTTAAACTATAAAATTTCATCAACTATAGTAGAATATGGAGTCACTAAGCTTTTCTTACTTATTAACGAAGATTACTCTTAAAGGATTTAGACAATAGTCTATTATCCTTAAATCTACAAAAAGGCATTTACTTTAATCCTTAGCTACAGAAATTCTTGTAGTCTTTGGAAAAATTAGTTTTATTGGATTCTAGTTCGGTGATAGAGTGACTTTAAGTGAGGTAAAATATAAATTTTATTGCTTAGAGCTATATTAAACTCAGTTTTAGAGTAGATCTCTTTAAATTAAATAGACTAAAAGTAACTGATTAGTATTAAATTCAAGACATATAACATCTTTGAAATTCAAGCTAATTTAAGTAGGAAGTATAGAGGATTATAAAGTTGAGATATTTAAAGATATTATCTGACCTCCAAATGCAGCAGACACACTCTCTCAAAGTTAAAACGAGTTTCAAATTTCATGATTATAGCAATACAGATGGTAGCTATATAAGTTGAGTAGATGGATATTACAAGGGAAGAGAATTTGGTTTCCACATAATAAATATCAGAACCTATATTTTAGCATTTTAAAAAATCAATCAAACATATATTTATAAGGCGTAAGTGTATTAACTATGATTATGCTATGAGCGAATGATCACAAAAGAAGGATTAGTATGGATTTATCCGTTTAATATCTGCAAGTAGTTTATTCACTATTCAACTAATGGAGTTTTATGTAGACCAAAGATTTATTGTACCTTTCACTTCTGGAGGAAATACAACTCCTGATTTAACTGACTCTTAGTGATTTCCTTATTCCATTCGAACTAAGCCAAGATCTGCTTTTTAAGGATAAGTTTCTGCTTTATTATGTGTCCATTTAAACGTAAAATAAATCTAAGTTAGGCTTTTTAAGAAATTATTTATTTCTACCTTTTTTCTATTTTTTTGGTATCTCCAACATATTTATTTTATGTTTTTTAGTCTTCTACACAGTCAGCATATAATTGATCTTCTTTTTATTACTTGATTAATTATCTATTTTTTTAGATTTTATTAGTATTTAAGTTTGATTACACAATCTCCATTGGATTGTGTATATCTTTAATCATAACTTATTAATGGCTTATTTAATTAAGATTTCTAATTTCTTATATTTTACTTTCTGTTTTTTTCTTAATTAAATAGAAGCATTTAAGCTAAATTCTGTATTAAAGATTTTATTATAATTTAAAAGTTACTTAATTTTAAAGTAAATGCTGCTTATTTGGTTAATTAATTGCTAAACATTTAAACAAACATTAGAAAAAAATAAAAGTTATTATTTTTACTTTTTAGATTAATGTACTTCTTTCATTATTTAATTATAGAATTTAAATAGGGTGGAAAACCCTCTCCTTCAGATGTTGCTTGGAGGCCCAGCAAGACAACAAAAAATGAGCGCGGACGGAGTATAAATCGTGGAAGAGAAACCAATGACAAGAGAAAGAAGATGTGACAAGCTGGAGAACTCTGAATGCCAGGAGGAAACTTTCTTCATCATAGGTCGGGGAAATGTACCCATAATCTCATATTGCATCCTATGCTTTGGAAGGAAAAATTTCAGGGACGAACTGCAGGAAGAGAAAATAAGGATAGAAAGAAATAAAATTTTTTTTCGACATTAAATAAAATTAATTTAAAGAGCTGCGCACCAACGAGAGTGCTACGCGCTCTATAATCCAATTTATTTATAGAAAATATTAAAAAATTTTTGGTCTAATTATTGAGATAAAGGTAAGTTATTAAAGTCTTATAGTTAGGTTATCTATGATTTGAAGGGTTTTAGATCTTAAAGTTAGTGTTATCTCAGTTTGATGAGCTATTAATTTGATAAAGAAAAAGTTGTAAATAAGCAATAAATTGTAAGATGAAATGATTAAAAATTTGATTAGAAAGTTGTAGCAAACTAAATGAAATATAAATAAGATAATAAAGATAAAAATAAGAATAAAGAATTTTTATAAAGAATTTAATCCTTCACAATCAAAAAGTAAAATTATATTTCTTACAAACAACTGAACTATTGCATACTGCATTAAAAATATTATATTTTCGAATTGGAGATTTAAGCAATTATTTAAAAAGTTTGGAGTGATAAAAAGAATAGCAGTTACTTTTTGGAACTTATTTTGTTCGATGGGTTTTTGACAATAGCATTTTTTTTCTATAATGCTAAACTTTGGGTTTTTTCCATAAATGTAAGGTAATTAAGTCATTTTACCTCAGCGCTTATTCATTTAAATGATCTTTTATTATTCTATCAGTTACTGTCTATCTCAGGTGCATTTTAAATAATTATTTAAGCAATTTTTATTCTTTAAAATTAAATATTTTGCTACCAATCTTTTTAATTTTTTATCCTTTATTTAGCATTTCTTTAGGTATCTTGTTTATATTTGTGTATCTTTTATTTCAAACTGTTATTTCTTGTTACATATTTTACTACTTTTTTTGATTTTTCAACCCAATTGATTATTAATTTTATTTGCTTTTTTATCTTCTTCATAGTATCTTGTCTAATTTTTTGATAGTTTACACATCATATTGTCAAATGATTTAACTTTACACATATGTAAAACTTTTTGCTTTATTTTTGTGAAGGCTTTTGCTATTTTTCAGTTGGAACTAAGCTTTTGTTTATACCAAAGTGAATTAGGTAGTTATTATTATTGCAGTATTAATTTATATTTCTCTTCTTATTAAAATATAAAAGTTTAATATTATTATTTTTTATGTTAGAGAGTTTATTAATTTATTCTTAATCAAATAAAACAGTTAGAATAAGTCCAGTTGCTATTATTCCTACTTAGACTATATATTATCCAAATTCTCTCTAATAGTACTGAAGAGTTCCATTAATGCAAACGTTATTTTATTTTTGCTATGTTTGAGTTGTAACGTTTAAAATATCTCTCTATAATCGATAGATTATTCCTATTTCTTAGACGAAGTTTTCTATTTTATTCTCTTTATTCCCTTAAAAAAATTGCTCATTAATAAAATTTTATTTTCTGCTAATTTTATTATTTCATCTTATTTTTCTTGCTTTTTCTCCCCATTAGACATCCCTTCTAAAAACTTTATTTGGATGTAACTGAGTATAGTTTAATGGTCTTTCATATTAATCTCGAAAAATTATTATATTTGAGTTTTTATCGAGAGTATAGAGGTTATAATGGCTTGATTTTATTATTAGCTATAGAAGAACATTTTTAAGTATATATAGTAATTAGTTTAAATAATATATAGGAAATAATGTATTTTAGATTTGAAGATGTTGAATTGATGATAGTAGTGATTACTTAATTAGTATTTAGATATAGGTATAGATTAATGATAACTTGATTATAGTTTTTATTTTATTAGATAAACAATAGAGTAATCTAAGTAGTACTTGTATAATTTGAATATAAGGATGTATTTAAATATAGTTTTTTTGACTATGTTGAATATGTTTTGGTATGTTATAAGCTGCATGTTTGTATCTGAATAATGATAATATTTGAATAATAGATTTTTAAAGATTTTTAGATAAAATTTGATTTTTTATTTATTTCATACGCTTTTAATATTTTAATAAGTAGTAACATATTTAATTAATTATAGATCTTTATACTACTTCTTTACATATTAAATTATATTTATTATAAATAATATTAATAATATTATTATTATGTTTATCAGTTATAACTTCTAATACTTCTATAACTCAATTTTTCTAAATCAATCCTCATTATTGAAACTCTTGGTTTTTCTATAGCGAAAACATATCCATAGCTATTTCTTATTTTCATCTTCGTTAAAGCTGCAACATCTTTAAAAATTTAGCTTTGTTGTCACTATTCTTTGCTTCTTTTATATATTCTTCTTTAATATTCTTTCGTTGAAAAACTTTTTACGCCTCCAAATATGATAAAAGGCTCTAAAGAAACTATAGGTCCAGCAACAGCTTCAGGAAGATTTTAATTTTACTTACTCCACCTATCATTCTATATGTTATACTTTCAAATATCTTTTAAAACTTATCCTTTCAATTTTGCACCTCCAAAAGAATAAATATTTTATTCATCTTTATCTACTACTAGAGTTTAATCGGCTATTAAGAATGGAAATTAAGAGCAGTTTTATCATTTACTTTAGTTTCCTATCTTTAATTTTTCTACTGATTATACTCATTGATAATTATCAGTAAATCCTCCAACCATATAAAGATATTTTTAAGCAGCTGCTATTCCAAAACCACTTCTTCCATCATTCAGATCACTAAATTTTATTCTATTACCTTCAAAATCAAATTATCAAGTTTCTTTTATTCCTTTATTTTAATTTTAGTTAAATCCTCCTATTAAATATAACTTATTTTAATATTCTATACTTTTATTTTCATCTGGAATAGTAATTTAAACTTAGACTTATCTTAATTACTCTGTTTAAATATTAAATAAACTTAATTTTTAAATTTAGTAATCAAAAAAGTGAATATAGTTAGATTAAATAAAGTCCTAGCTTAGTTTATGCTAATTAGCCTAAATCTTATTTGGTTACTTAGTATTCTATTATAGTTTCTATCTTATTAGTGTGATATAATTGTAAGTTAATTTAGACTTTAGTATTGTAGGTGGTTATGAGTTATATTAGAGTATAGTTGGTTTTAGTGATTAGTAGAATTAGATAATATTTGAGTGTTATTTTTGGTAGATAAATGTTGGTTAATGATTGATGATGATATTAGTTAGTGGTATTATGAGAGTATTACTAATGTTTGATTATTTGGTTGTAATGGTTTTAGATTTTTCCATAATTTACCTCCTTATCTCTTTTAATTTCTATGTAGCATCTTAAATCTTTTATATGTATTATTAGTTTTAAAATATCACTCTTATTAAATCACTTTCTTAAGGTAAATCATCAAATCTAAAATGGAATCCTTTTTAACAAATAGGACATTACATTATGCCTTATAATCAGTACTGAGTATTCAAACACAAACCACAGTAAATATGTCCACAAGGTAAGACAGTTGGAAGAGCATTAGTTAAGTTGTAATCTTCTAAGCAGATTAAGCATTTTGGTAACGCTTACATTTTTATTATTATTTAGACTACAAAAGCTATAAAGGTAATTTATAACAGTTACCATCAAAAATACAGTCAATAATATCTAAAACTACATTATTACATTGTATAATATTAAACTCTTATATAAAGTAGCAATCTCACAATCCGTATGCCGCCAATCTTGGATCGAAACTACTTATTAAATTTAATAAAGGTATGAAAGAGTATTACAATTTAATCAGATCTTTGATATTATTTTTAAGAAAAACGTCTCTACCGTAAAATCTTTAAACTATTAGAAGGAATGCACAAAAAAAGAGACAGAAATCTTAAAACTAAGCAACATATCAAAAAAAGTAGATAATTTAGAATATCAACTTAAACAAAAACTTGCAAATCGTTATAATGGAAGAAGAAAAGAACAAGCAAATACCATAAAATGAGGACTAGAATATGTAGCTCAAAACCGCTAAAAGCATAGGAGTTACCTATTTCAATAAATTTTTAGAAGAAAATAACTATAACCAAAGACTCAGTCCAGAAGAAAAGCAAGAAAATGAAATGATTCAAGCATTTCTTTGATATCTTAATTAAGAATATGGTAAAAATATTGAGAGTATGAAATTCCTTCAGACAGGAATAATTATTATATGATTCAAAAATAAGGAAACAATCACACAATTTGGAAATAATTAAACTGGAAGAGTAGATACCAAAAGAACAAAGAAGCATAGATGAATTCTACAACATTAATAACTATCCGATTCATTGAACACTTAGCATCTATTCAAGTTTGAACCAGTAGAAACTCATCTGGAGTAGTACGGAAAATAGTATGTACAGAGATCAGCACCGTAAAAAGGTCAACGTGAGCCAATGGAAAATGAAAACTTATTTAGAATTGAAGGAGATCAAAGATGGAGAAAGTATACCAGATAAGTTAAAAGAAGGAGGTATAAGCACTTACTTGAGTCAGTCTGGAAATCCCATACATGTATCGTTGTATCACCAACTATCAATTTGAAAATATATGAACTGTGACAAATAAGAGCATAGCACAAATTAATACTTAGGAAAAAGGTCTATAAGAGAATCGATTAAAAATGCTGAGGAAGTAAAAATCATGTCGATGTATTCGGAAATCAGGAATAAAATGCCTTACTATAAAGAGAGACAGATAGCGAAGGAAAAGAAAGTGAAGAAAACTGAAGAGAGTAAACTTCAAATAGATTACCACGTTTTATTTCTAGCAAAAGAAACAACTTTAAACAATACTAAGGTTACTTTAAAAGCGATCGACTTTAATAGAAACTTAACTACAAAATTAAATAAATAAAACTGAGACGAAACAATCAATGTCACAAAAAACAGAAAGTAAAATAGGAAATATGGCAAAAAAACTGAAGAAAATAGAAAGCAGTGATAGAAAGAAACTATGCATAAACACAACGCTGTTTCAGAAAAGATATAAAATATATAATGATAAGGAAGATAGTATTGAGTAAAAAATATTGAAGACATAAGTACAGGAAAAATAATAAGCATTAGAACGATTTGGCTTTCACACTATTAAAGAAGAAGTAGCTAAAAAAGCAGGGTAGGAGGATCAAGAAAAATAGGAAGAGTAAGAAAATACTATTATAATAAAATAGATAGAATTAAACATAAGCACAGCAAATGTCAGTGGAATAAAATCAAACAAGGAAGAATTAAGGAAGATTATGTGTGAAAAGAAGAAGAAATTATAGCGATTTAAGGAATGTTTGCGAAAAAACTGCTGAAATACCTTATATATACGGATTTAGAGCTATAATAAAATTGGGCACATAACATTGCAAAGGAGTAGCATTTTATATAAAAGATGGATTACCCGCAGAACCAAAGTATTTGATATAGCGGACCTCAATCAACCAGAATTATTTTAGAGAGGAAGATTAATAGGTTTAATACTTGATGATCAGCTAGCATTGATAAACGTAAAAAGCAATACAACATCCGACTCTGATTAATTAATACCCTTTTTTGAAAGTTTATAATAATACAAAATAGCAGCAAACACAAATGATAATAAATTTCAATATTAGGAGATTTTAATGCTCATATTCCCCAATTTAAAATCGTATGAGTAGAACAATACAGGTTAATACTTATTTAACTGATAAAAGATTATCATTTGGATCGTAAAAATACAAATCAAGATTCTTCCTACATCATAACATGAAGGAAAGGAAAATTTAAAATAGAATACTTCTTGAGGGATCTCATGCCTAACATTATCAGCACAAAATTCTATAAATAGAGACTAATAGAAGATTATTAGTCAGGTAAATAAAGATAAAAATTGCGGAAGAATATCGACCATAATTTAAAAGGATAACTTTCAAAAATTAAAACAATAAAAGGTTCAAGAGAGATTGAAAGAATGATTCGAGAAAATAGATCTTAGCGAATTCGAAAATTAAGATAGTGAAGCATACTATGAAAAATGATCAGAATATATCCAAGAAGCGACCAAAGCAATATGTGAGTTTGTAACAAATTAAATGAGAAAATGCTAATATACAACAAAAATAATAAAACTAAGAAAAGACTACTAATAGCAGGCGAAATAAGTAAAATGTCTAATTAGAAAAGGATGCTTATAAATTGATAGATATATTAAAATGAGATAAGAATCAAGGAGAAAATTTAGACTGCATCAAAAAAAGATAGGAAAAATAAATTAAATATTTTCCTAGATGAAATTAATTAAGAAAACTTAAACAACACTTGAAAAGGAATATAAAAATGATTAAAGTAGAGAAAATTACACCATGGACATTAATAAACAAAGAGGATATTCCTAATTTTAAAAAAAGCTGAGAGGAGCTCTATAAAAGTGGCAACAACAGATTGAAAGACTCATACAGGAACACATAAACAGAATAAGTTAAAAAAGAAAGATTTAGTGTGCTGTATAAAAAAGCTCTCCTAAAAAAAGCTGCAAAACCTGATGGAATATTAATAAGAACAATAAGAGCTAGAGAAGATAAGCTTGTTAACCTAATCACAATATTAGCATAAAAAATAATACAATCCGGAGCTATTCCAAGTAAAATTAAAGGATCTTTTATTATATTATTTCATAAAAAAGGTAGAGTGGAAGATCCTTTGAATTATAGGCCAATTTCACTTTCAATTCATATAGTAAAAAGCATAGATCTCTGATTATTGGATAAATAAACTCATAATTGAGCAGGTGTGACGACGAATTATAATATGGCTTAAAAAAAGGTAAATCATGCTCATAGCAAATCTTCAATTTAAGAAATTTACAAGAATGATTTAAGCAAAATAATCAAGAAAAGCAGCAATATTTATTTATATTAAAAAAGCATTTGATTCTGTAATAAAAGAAGACATATGAAAGATACTAAATGAAATTGAAATACCCGAGTAAATAATCAAGCTCATTGCTGAATTGTACAGAGAAGAAACAAAGTTAAAAATAAATGATTTAATATCAGAACAGTTTTAAACGAGGAAAGGAATTAAATAAGGTAGCCCTTGTTCCCCAAAGTTATTCAATACTATAATAAATAAACTTCTCAACTAACTAAGATAAAATAAAGTAGGAATAACTATAAGCATGGAATTAGAATATTATACAGAGGAAAGAGGCATGGGAGCATTAGCATATGCAGATAACATTGTAATGATTGTAAATCCAGGCCAATTACAAGAGATGATTTAAATACTACAACAGTGATCGTAATAATAAGATGAAAATTGCAAATAAGACGTAGTGAATGCTATGAAATGGAAAAACATTACAAAGTTGAAAAATAATATATATAAATAAAATGGTAATAGAAAGAGGAAGGAATATAAATATTTAGGATACTGATTTCTAGAAAGTATTTTTTTGAGCAAAATTTACAGTCAAGAATATGTCAAAAAGTATAAGCATGAATTTGTGTAAGTCAGCTAATTTCTTATCTAAGGTTCCATTCATTGATCAATTTGTTTATAGTAAGCAAAAGAGATTAAGCTATTTATTTTAGATTTTAAACTTCTTTTATTAATTTCTAATCTTCCAATTATAGAATAAGAATAAATACTTAAGTTATGTATATTGTTAAATGTTTTCGCGGGAAATACTTATTCTTTGGAGTCATATTTTTATATGATTTCATAATAGTTTTATTAATTAAAGTTTGATGAATAAATGATTAACTTATTTTTAAATTACTATATATACTTTGTTAGAACTTAGGCATTCTCTTTATTCTTTCAGAGAACTATATTTAAAATTGCATAGTTTAAATATTAATTATAAATCTAACATTTAGTAAAATGAATAAATAGTTTTTATAAATAAATGAAAAGAAAATAAAGATATATAAGATAAATTTATAAATAGCATTGTAACATAACATAATTTACTAATTTGGCAATACCTTTATTTGGCTTGTTATTTATGTGTTATAAAAAGTCTCAAGAATTATCGAAAGACTCATTGAAATTGTTAATTTCTTCTTCAAATTAATATTCTTTAATTACATATCTTTGGCTGCTAATTTATCCTTTCTTTACCGTTAGTATTTGATTCGAATCTCATTCTTTTCCAAGGTTTTGATTTTTTGTACTTATTTGATTTTAAAAATATTTGCTAGAGTATATATCTCCACCAATAATTTTTGCTTAATAGATAAGCTCCAGACAGAGAATAAATATAAGAAAGGTTTTTTAAGAAGTAGTTAATTTTTGGTTTTATGTATTTTTGGTATCTCCAAGTTTTTAAACTAAATTGTGTATTAAAGATTTGATTATAATTATAGAGTTACTTAATTTTAATTAAATGCTGTTTATTTGCTTAACTAATTGCTAAACTGCATCCTTTAGTTTTTATTTTAGCTTATAGCGAACAAATCTAAATAAATGTATCTTATAGTTAATTAGAGAATTGGTTTTAGGTGGGATTTGATATATAATAATATAATATTGGATGATATATTAAAAGTAATAAGATAAAGAAGATGTTTAAAAATAGAAAGTTATTGATGTTAATTTTGAAGAATAATGTATTTTTGGTAGATATATTGATAAGGAAAGAAGAAAATAGTTGTAAATAAGTAATAAATTGTAAGCTTAAATTAAGTAAACATTTGATTAGTAAGTTTTTAATAAACTAAATTAAAAATTAAATATAAATAGGATGTAAAGATAAAAAGTAAGAATAAAAGAATTTTTATAAAGAATTTAATTATTCACAATCAAAAAGTAAAGTAATATCTCTTGCCATCAACTGAACTAATTGTATAATACATTAAAAAGTTATCTTTTCGAATTTAAGATTTAAACAATTATTTAAAAAGGTAGGAGTGATAATAAATGTAACAAAAAATAAAGATAAACTTGTAATTAAAAAGCATAAAAATTATACCTAGTTAAAAGCAATTAAAATGAATGGTAAATAAATAGAAATTATACATAAAGTAAAGGTAAAATTATAAAAATAAATGTAAATTCTATTTTTTGTAATATTTTCTTATTTCTTGTTATTAATAACTTTTATTTTTAAGACATCAAATTTTATTAAAAAAGACTTTCTCTAATTTACTTCAATAGTTATCGAAATTATCGAAACATTTATAAAGTTTTAGCATATTTGCAATCTTTAGTTTCTACTATTTGTTTTATTTATATTAATATTTTATTAAGTTATTCTGATTATAATTTTAATTAAACTTAAATAAAATCTATTATTATTAAATATATAATTAAGCTAATATCATCTATAAATTAATAATCATATATAAAGTTATAAATTTGCCATAGTACAGATAATTAAGATTTTAAATCGAACTATTAAAAATTTAAAATAAAGACATTAGACTATCTATAACATTATTATCAAGCTTGGTTTATATTATAAGTCTATAACCACTAATTTTATAAACAAAAATTATTAATGTGACGTTACCGTTAATAGCTTTGTAATGAATTAACTTTTATTTTAATTTAAATGTTCTCATTATTATTTTTGTCTTAGTATATTATCAAATGAGAAAGATAATTTTTTCATATTGGTAATCTTCTTATTAAAATATTATTTTAATATTTTGTTGCAAATACACAGTCTTTTAAAATAAAATTCTAATTCTAATTAAAAAATTAAGCATAGTCAGTCAAACTTTCAAATGTTAGCTAAAATTTTCGAGCAAGTTAGGCATATCTCTTTTGAGTTTATCCATCCTTATTCGTGGTGACATCTAATGCGAGATTACCCGCAATACAGTTATTCACAGTTCCAGATTATCTACAAATTTTTTCCAACTATGAATATATCCATATTTTAAATTAAATAATCTTCTTAATATCAGTATATGGATACTTTTATACCAAATAATGGTTATAGCTACTTATTTAAGTAAGGTTTAATTTTATAAGTAAGAAATTAAAAAATAAAGATAGAAATTAAATAATTAGTTTAAATAGTTCTGAAGTAATATTATTTATGCTATAAATCTTTTATTTTGATAATTATAGAAAATTAAAATTAAAGTAAGCTATATATTAAGTATTTAAATTAGCTTCTAGGAATTTAAAGAAACTGCTACTTAAATCTACTTCTCAAGAACTAGAAAAATCTGAGAAAGAAAGAAGGTTTGATATTAAATGGAAGACAGGAAGAAGTTAAATAAATAAATATAGTAAGAAATAAAATTTACATATAAACAAAAGTGTGAATTATATTAATAATTAATTAATTAATTAAGTATATAAATTATAAATAAAGCTATTATTATAAATCAATAATTTACTTAAAACTATAAATTAAAAGTTAAATAATTAATGGATTAAAGAACAAAATAGCACTAAATTAAAGTTAACATATAGAGAAATAAAATTAAAGTACTTAGTAAATTAATTGTTTATAATTGGTATAAGAATAATAAATAATAAAATGATTCTAATAAAATGTAATTATTTAAATAGTTTTACTAATATTATAATTAATAGAATTTATATTAACTATGATTATATCCTATTATCAGAAAATTAAGTTTATCTCTATATAAATAGAGTATAATATATTTAATTATTGTACCATCTGTACTTTTAAAACCTATTTTTATTATTTTTTATATACTTAATTACTTATAATGCTACTGAGTATTATTTTAATATCCTAAAATTATATAATAATAATTAATTAAAATGATACCACCTTTCATTAGGATCACTGATTAATGTTTATAAATGTTAAAAAAAGTATTCTGGATATATTCTTCATAGTCTTCTTCTGTCTTATGCTTCATTATTACATATCGACTATTACTTTTTTCTCCAGGTTTTATTATAGGGATTTAGCTAAAATCTAGTTCTTTTCCAATTATTTACTCTAGTTCTTTTCCAATTATTTACTAGGATCTAAATCATATATTTTCTTCAGGACCGATTTACTAATTTTTTACGTTTGTTATCTTAAGTCTATAAATTTTACCCTCTTGAGTAACATACAATCTGCTTAATTTATTCAATGTTTTTTAAATTCTTTTATTCTCTACATTTTGTTTATTTTAATATTTCCAGCATTGTCTAACAAAATGACCAGGTTTTCTGCAGAACCAGCATTTAGGTTTTTCCTTCATTCTATTTCTTTTTGCTGGTTGAATTGCTGGCTCTATATCCATAGGATCGTTGTGAGAGAGATTTTTTAGAAACAGACTCTCAGTAATCTCAGCGAATTAGTTTAATTTTTCTTCTGTCTGCTTGATTCTCTAGTTAAATTCTAATAACTAAGGATGATTGCTGAGTTCAGTCTTGTAGTTACTATTTTCTTATCTTAGCGTGTTCACGTTATTGATCAGGCATTAGATTTATTCTTTCAGTGAATTAAGTTGTATGGAAAGTTCGTTATTATCATTTTGCATTTTTTAGAGGCTTTCAAAAATTATTTTCTGAGGATCTAATAAATCTTAGGAAGAAGAGTAGGTTAGTTAAAGCTAAGATGTGGTTAGAGATGATGCTTCAGGTTTTCTCTCCTACTCTGAGGAGATGGTAAAAAACCTTTCTTGAAGCCAGCTATTTTTTGTGTATGTAATAGGAAGAAAAAGGTAGAATGCTACAAGAAGAGCTTTTGCAACACTTTCAAAAAAACAGGAATAAAAACAGAAGCATAAATACTTCAATTTACGTCCTCTTAAACTTATATCTTCTTATAAAATTCAAATCCATAAATCATAAATCATAAAGATAGGTAAGGTAAGGTAAGGTAAGGTAAGGTAAGGAAAGGTACGGAAAGGTACAGAAATAGAACCCTGGAATTTCAAATATGGTAGAGAAACCAAAGCAAAAAAGAAAATGTAAAAAAATAGATAATACATAAATTTTACTCTGGATAAAAACAATAAACATTAGTTAATTAGTGCTAATAAATTCAATCTTCAGAAAAAGGTCTAAATTGAAAGAAACGAAAAATCATTCATAAACAGAAGCAAAAAAATATATAAAATTAATCGAGATTTATGATTTAAAACAGAGAAATAGATGTCTTTGGACATCTAGTGGAACTAGAGTAAATAAATCACCTAACTTGAAGAAAGAATCAAGAAATAGCATGAGAAATTAAAGCTCTGAAACACGTGACAAAAAACAAAAGGAAGTTTCGCACAAAATAGAAATATAAAAAGAAACAATCTCTATTCATCAGTAAAAAGTGCTTTAAACTTGTCAAGAAGAAATATTAATACTGCAGAATTTGCTCATATCTCTTTAGGATTCGTTATAAATTTAAGTTTTATTAAGAAATTGTTGAAAAGATTAGAACCATGAAAAAGAGTCATAAAGAGAAATAAAAACCATTTTGAAAGATATACTAAAATAAATTAACATAATGTTCTGTAACTAAACTGGAACGTCAAAAAAGTGAATAGGCTAATTAAACAGAGAGAGTAGATGCGAATCAAAAGAATGAGGATTGAAAACTTGGAGAATCCCAAGTTTTTAATCCTAAAAAAATAATATCCTAAACATTTTTTGAAACATAAGGAAATATAAACTGCTGATTTCTGTATGAAGTTGCGATTCCTTTGTAATAGAAAACTTTATTTATCTTTGCTATTATAATTAAGATGACTAAAGTTAAATAATTTCTTTTAGACTCAAATATTTTATTAAATTTAACATTAAATAAATAAAACATAAATAAAGTATTAATTTATAAAAATAAACAAAAACAATTGTTAAATTTAAACTTTAAATTATAAATAAAATTAAATTTTTATTTTAAAAAGCCAAGCAACACACATCTAAATTAAAAATTTATAATTAAAAAAATTAAAAAAATGATCTAATAATAATGAAAATTAATATAGATAATTATGATATTTATTGATTTTTAATTTCTAAAATCAATTATATACTGTATTTTTATCTATTAAAAAATTATCTTGTACAGCCTTTTGGAAAATTATATATAATATAATTTTAGATCTTAAATAATTGTAAAATTTTTTTAATATTAAACTAATATTTGATTAGAATTAATATAAGTTATAAGTAAAATATTATTTTAGCATATTAAAAAATACAGATGCTATATTTAATTTTTTCTTTATTTACAGTAAAATTTGTAATATTTGAATATAAAATATAATAAAAATAAATATTTTTTAATTATTAAAATAGCTTAAACATTTTCTTTAGTATTAATTTATTATTTGAAACTATAATAGGAAATATCGTTGTTTAATATAAAAATAAAGATTTTATATTCCCTACATTAAATTTGACTTTAATATAATTTTTCTAAGCTAAGTATTTAATTTGATAATTATAATGATTTAGTTAAAACTAATTAATTATAAATTTAATTTAAATCTTAAATGCTTTTTACTATAAAATTAGTATTTCACATAGCAGTTTAATTTTAACTACTCTTTACTATGAAGGGGTATTTCTTTTACTTAATTAAAATAAAATAGTTTATTAGTTTTAATAAACAAATCTTCTATAATTTATGATGTATTGCAGATTATTTAAAATTCTTCAATTTTAAAATACAAAATAATTTGAATATTTAGCTTGCTCAAAAAATGTACTATGATATAAAGGAATGAAAATGATAACTAGAGTTAAGATATAATTAATGTAACATTTATAACACTTAATTAAAATTTTAACTAGTTAAAGAAGTTAAAAATATTAACTTTTAATTTATTAATAAATCTAATAAACTTCTAATTCATTTTGTGCTTTAATAACTGAAAATATTCTATATTGATGTTAATATTATAACTAGTAATTTTAAATAAGTTAATTTAATATATTAATAATTAGCTAAATAAGTATTTAAATATTATGTATTATTGAATGCTAAACTAAACTAATTTAAAATTATATTCTTTAATTTAAGTTACTTAAATGCTAATAATCTAAAGCTTTTATAACCTATAACTTATTAATATAATCATTAAACTACATATTTTAATATTTTTATTATCTATCTTACATTTATTTACCATCATCTTACTTATAGTCATATATATTATTAATCAAATACCTTTCTAATACTCTCTAATTTAATCATATACAGATCTATTAACGTAGTAATCATATAATAATCATAAACTATAACCATTTCAATATTTTCAATATTCAGACAAAATTGCATCATTATTGGTCAAGAATCAGGCAAATTATGCTAAATTTCAAACTTTCTTCATTTTCAATCATAGCTCTCATTCACTCTCATCTTTATAAGAATTTTATTACTTCATTAAATCTAACTATTGCTTTCTTTTAATAGGATCTACTTCTCTCTCTAGTCTTTAAGAATCTTTGATCTTCTTCTAAATAATTATAGATTTAATATTTTTATGTATTTATCTACTTTAACTATCTTATTTTTCTAAATTATTGATTAATATACTTTTAGTCATATAAAATTAGTCTTCTACATTCTTTTCCAGTCATTATTTTGCGTTTATTCAAATTTAAAAAATCTGAATAAAGATTACATTGGAAAATGTACTTAAATTAATTGAATCCCTATCTGCATAAACAAAATTAGTTAAATTATGTTTTAATATATCGCTGATTCAGTTCATATTAGAAACTATAAGTATAATTCCTTAGTTTATAGATTAAAATAGTTTCTTATATCTATTGTGCTTATTGTTTGTTATTAAAGGGGTACCATTTTCATTACTTTCTATTTAATCAACAATCTTTATGCTGTTGACATTACTGCAGTCCTTTAAAGGTATTCTTAGAATAATTGTTTTTAGATTTAAATATTGAGATGTTTATTAAACTCTATGAAATCATAAGTTCTTTATATATCTAAATCATATTTTTCAATGCTTTTATCTACATATTTCTCGTAGGGAAGGTTAAATTTATTGCACTTTTGAAGTAAAAAGGCTATATCTAAATTAGGATTTTCTATGTTGAATCGAGTTAATTTTCAGTAAAAAAGCATAAAGTGTTATGTCAAAGAGTGGACAAATGGAAGACAATTTAGATAAATAAAAAAAGATTCATTAAAGGAAGATCAAGAAGATTTGAAAGCTAATCTTGATATAAGTCTTTGTGATCTAGAAATTTTTCTAATCAGTCAATTAATTCCTGACATTACTGCTCAAGGAGTTATATTGCTTCCATATTCTACTTTGGGTAAAATGAAAGTTCTACGAAAGTTCTTATAACTGATTGGAGATACAAAGTCATATTTGGAAAGTACAGCAGTCGTTTTCAAAATTGCTCTCCTATATACAGAAACCTTTTCTTCACAATGCTTTTTATAATTTTATTTTTTACTCAATTTATAGACTAGATAAGTGATTGAGGCTTTCTATTTTATTGGAGTTCCTCTAATGTTTAAGTTAATTTCAGTTTCTTACTCTTTTTTCTCAGAAATTAAATCATTTCACATTTCTTTGCCTTTATATTAAGTCTTATCAGTTTAAAATATTGACTGTGGCTTTTAATAGTTTCTGGGCATTTTTTAGGAATCTGCAAATTCAATTAAATCATCAGCAAAACAACGCACAACGATAGATCTGGAACAAATATTAAATCCTAGTTTCTTTTAATTATTTTCTAAATATCTTATTACAATGTCATAGTATAGAACTACAAGTACAGAACCATAACTTCTTCCTTATAGAACACTTTTATTAATCTTTGTTGTTCTAGTAAGATATCCATCAATAATAAGCTTAACATCAATATTGATATAAAATAATTCTTGAGCAAGAATTAAGTTTAATGGAAGTCTCAGTCTTCTTAAATGATCAAAAAGTAATTTCCTATGTATTTTATCAAATATCTTTTCTACATCAATTAAAGTAGCTTTCATTATTTTTTTGTGATCATATTTTTTTAATCTTTACAACATTTTATTATGCTCTTTATTTTCCATATATTACATTTCTTAACTATAAATTTGTGTTTAGGATTTGTGATAAATTTAAAAAAGTAAATTTTTAGTTAAATTAATTGTAGACTTTTCTTTTAATTTACGATTTACTATTATTTTATTCTAACTTATATATTTTATATTTCTTTCAATGTTCTTTTTTTAATTATTTTTTAAGTTTTTAATTATTAGTTTGTTTTAATTCAAAAATCCGATTTCTTTTTTTCTTTTTTCTTTTTTCTTTTTTAATTTTAATTTTAATTTTTCTGGAAACTCTATCTTATACTTTTGATTTAGTTCTAAAATATATTTAAATGTTTTTCTACTTGTATGTTACTTTATATAGTCTTATGTTGCTTACTAAATTATTAGTTTTTAGAGAATTAAAATGTTTTTATAATTTTATTTCTAAAAAATTAATTTTTTAATGTATTTTTGTGTTTTATAAATATTTTCTAAGTTGTTGGTTTTTTAAATCTTAATCGAAAAGATTATTTCATATACAAGCTGAAGTTAAATCTTGATTAAATAGGATTTAAAAACTTTTAAGAGTCTAAGTTACACTATGTTTGCATGATGGAAAGAATAAGATTTTGATTGATTTTAGATCTCTTTTGACATAATTTAATGTTATAAGTGCTTAATTTAAAAAGATAGATTACTGATTTTAGGAATTTATTTAGTATCAAATATAAAATTAGGGTCACTTGCTTAGTCTTTTTCAAAAGAAAATTACTCTAATGTTTGTATTTATGTTCAGGTTCTGCGTATACTATTTTTCTGATATTATTTTTTTATTTATTATTGAAAGTGATTGCATCTATTAGTTGTGGAGTATAAGCTAGTTACTTGTTGGAACTTATTTTGTTCAATGGGTTTTGGCGATGCCACCTTTTTTCATGATGTTAAATTTTGATTTTTCTTATCTAAGGAAGCTTAAATCATTTTATCCTAACATTTAATCAGTTAAATTACCTTTTATTATTCTATCAATTGTTGCTTATCTTACACGTAATTTCAATATTGATTTTAGCAATTTTTTTACTTAAGGGTTCAAATTTTTACTTTCTACTCATCTTAATTATTTCTTTAGATTTCCTACTCTAATTTGTATCATTATTTTAGTGGATTATTTCTTGTTATATATTTTACAATTTTTTGATGTTTAAGCAAAATTGATTTTAACTTGATTGCTTTTTATCTTCTTCATTACTTACTATTGCGTCTAATTTTTGGAAAGTCACACACCATAATATTGCCGGATGACTTAACTTTACACGAAATTTTATTTCTTTCTGTCAAACAGGGATATTTTCTGGATAAGTGGCTTCTGGCTTCTGATAATTCTAAATACATATTTATTCTATCGTCAAGAATTTTGTTCCTTTTATTGTATGTAAAACTGTTTTTTGATGTTTTCGAAGGCTTTTAGCTAATTTTGTTGGAACTAAACAGTTGTCTATATCTAAAGAGTGGGGAAATATATAACTATTATTGTTGTAGTATCCATTAATATTTCTCTTTTTGATAGAAATATCATAAGATTAATATTATCATTTTTTATATTAGAGAATTTATTAAGTTATTCTTAATCAGATAAAAAATTAGAATAAATCCAGTTGGCATTATTCATACTTAATCTATATGTTATCCAAATTATCTCTATATGTATCCAAAGAGTCCCATTATTGCGACACATTATTTATTTTTTTATGTTTGAGTTATAATTTTTAAAATGTCTCTCTATATAAAAATTAAGATAGATTACTCTTATTTTTTAGATTAAGTTTTCTATTTTATTATTTTTAAAGTAGCTTATTTAGAAAATTTTATTTTCTGCTTATTAGTTCATCATATTTTCCTTTCTTTTTTCACACTTAGACATCCCTTCTAAAAGCTTGATTATGATGTTGTTTGTTAAATCTTATTTTTTTATCATATTAATCTCGAAAAATTATTATGATTGAATTTTATCGAGAGTATAGAGATTATAATGGTTTTATTTTATTATTGGCTATGTGGTATTTTTAAGTACATGTAGTAGCTAGTTTAAATAATATATAGGAAATAATGTATTTTAGATTTGAAGATGTTGAATTGATGATAGTAGTGATTATAATTAGTATTTAGATATAGGTATAGCTTAATTATTATTTGATTATAGTTTTAATTTTATTAGATAAATAATAATCTAAGTAGTACTTGTATAATTTGAATATAAGGATGTATTTAAAGAAAGTTTTTTTGACTATGTTGAATATGTTTTGGTACGTTATAAGCTGTTTGTTTGTATCTGAATAATGATAATATTTGAATAATAGATTTTTAAATACGTTTAGATAAAATTTGGTTTTTTATTTATTTCAGATGCTTTAAATATTTTAATAAGTAATAACATATTTACCTAATTATAAATATTTAAACTACTTCTTTACATATTAAATTATATTTATTATAAATAATATTATAGATATTATTATTATGTTTATCAGCTATGACTTCTAATACTTCTATAACTCAATTTTTCTAAATCAATCCTCATTATTGAAACTCTTGGTTTTTCTATAGCGAAAACATATCCATAGCTATTTCTTATTTTCATCTCCGTTAAAGCTTCAACATCTTTAAAAATTTAGCTTTGTTGTCACTATTCTTTGCTTCTTTTATATATTCTTCTTTAATATTCTTTCGTTGAAAAACTTTTTACGCCTCCAAATATGACAAAAGGCTCTAAAGAAACTATAGGTCCAGCAACAGCTTCAGGAAGATTCCAATTTTACTTACTCCATCTATCATTCTATATGTTATACTTTCATATATCTTTTAAAATCTATAGTTTTTAATTTCCACCTCCAAAAGAGTAAATATTTGATTCATTTTTATCTACTACTAAAGCTTAAACTGCTATTTGGAATGGAAATTAAGAGCATTTTTTTCATTTACTTTAGTATCCTATCTATAATTTTTCTACTGATTATAGCCATTGATAATTATCAGTAAATCCTCCAACCACATAAAGGTATTTTTAAGCAGCTGCTATTCCAAAACCACTTCTTCCATCATTTAGATCACTAAATTTTATTCTATTACCTTCATAATCGAACTACCAAGTTTCTTTTATTGCTTTATTTTAATTTTAGTTATATCCTCCTATTAAATATAACTTATTTTAATATTCTATACTTTTATTTTCAACTGGAATTGTAATTTAAACTTAGACTTATCTTAATTACTCTGTTTAAATATTAAATAAACTTAATTTTTAAATTTATCAATCAAAAAAGTGAATATAGTTAGATTATATAAAGTTTTAGCTTAGTTTATGCTAATTAGTCTAAATAATATTTGGTTACTTAGTATTCTATTATAGTTTCTATCTTATTAGTGTGATATGACTTTAAGTTAATTTAGGGTTTAGTATTGTAGGTGGTTATGAGTTATATTAGAGTATAGTTGGTTTTAGTGATTAGTAGAATTAGATAATATTTGAGTGTTATTTTTGGTAGATAAATGTTGGTTAATGATTGATGATGATATTAGTTAGTGGTATTATGAGAGTATTACTAATGTTTGATTATTTGGTTGTAATGGTTTTAGATTTTTCCATAATTTACCTCCTTATCTCTTTTAATTTCTATGTAGCATCTTAAATCTTTTATATGTATTATTAGTTTTAAAATATCACTCTTATTAAATCACTTTCTTAAGGTAAGTCTTCAAATCTAAAATGGAATCCTTTTTAACAAATAGGACATTACATTATGCCTTATAATCAGTACTGAGTATTCAAACACAAACCACAGTAAATATGTCCACAAGATAAGACAGTTGGAAGAGCATTAGTTAAGTTGTAATCTTCTAAGCAGATTAAGCATTTTGGTAACGCTTACATTTTTATTATTATTTAGACTACAAAAGCTATAAAGCTAATTTATAACAGTTACCATCAAAAATACAGTCAATAATATCTAAAACTACATTATTACTTTATTATATAATATTAGGTATTATTCATTGATTATTATATATTAAATTGCTTTGCTCATTGTTCGAAGGTGAGCAACAAGGTCATCTTCATCAGAGGTTGGAGAAGTTAAGTACCCATAATCGACTTTATGTCTTCTTCTGCTTTGGCTTGGCCTCGAGACATCTGCTAGTTTGACCTTCGGCACTGGCTCAATTTAAATTTAATTTAATTCTGGAACGAAAAAGAAATAATATTGCGAGCTTCATCAGAGGTGGGGAATTTAAGTACCCATAATTGACACATGTCGTCCTCTGCTTTGGTGATGCAATGAGACACAATCCTGCCATGTCCTTGGACCTCCAGCAAGTAGATAAGATTACAAGTATTCTGAAATTATATCAGTATTGAACATTTTTATCAGTACTGAATAATTATACCAGTATTGAACAAGGTTTATCAATATCTGATAATTTTATCAGTATGAAACATTTTTTTAAAAAGCTGCGCACCAACAAGAGTGCTACGCGCTCTATAATAAAATTTATTTATTTATACTTTAAATAAACAATAATATTAAGTTATCATATAAAGTAGCAATCTCACAATCCGCATGCTACCAATCTCGGACTGAGACTACTTATTAAATTTAATAAAGGTATGAAAGAGTTTTACAACATATCTTTGATTTTATTTTTAAGAAAAACGTCTCTGCCTTAAACTTCTAGGAGTAATGCACGAGAAAAAGGGGCAGAAACGTTAAAGCAAAGTAGCCTATCAAAAACATAGATAATTTAGAACATCATGCAAGATAACAACTCTATGCAAATCGTTATAATGGAAGAAGAAAAGAACAAGCAAATTCCATAAAATGAGGAGAATATGCAGCTCAAAACTGATAAAAGAGTAGGGGTTACCTATTTCAATAAATTTTTAGAAGATAATTGTTACAACCAAAGACTCAGTCCAGCAGAAATGCAAGAAATTTAAATTTTTCAAGCATTTCTCAGATATCTAAATTGCGAATATGGTAAAAATATTGAGAGTATGAAATTCCTTCAGACAGGAATAATTATTATATGATTCAAAAATAAGGAAACAATCACACAATTTGCAAAAAATTAAACATGAAAGAGTAGAAATTTTGTAATACCAAAAGAGCGAAGAAATATGGAGAAATTCTACAACATTAATAACTATCTGATTCATTGAACATTTAACATCTATTAAGTTTGAACTAGGTAGAAATCTATCTGGAGCAGTACGGAAAAATAGTATGTATAGAAATCAGAACCGTAAAAGGGACAATGTGAGCTAATGGGAAAATGAGAATTTATTTAGCATTGAAGAAGATTAAAGATGCAGAAAGTATACCATATAAGTTAGACGAAAGATAAAGCACTAGCTTGAGTCAGTCTGACAATCTCATACACGTATCATTGTATCGCCAGCCATCAATTTGAAAATGTATGAACTGTAACCAAAAAGGGCTCAGCTAAAATTAATGCTTAAGAAAAAAAGCTATAAAGGAAGCAATTAAAAATAATAAGGAAGTAAAAATCAGGTTGATGCGTTCAGAAATCAGGAATAAAATGCCTTACTATAAAGAGAAACAGAAAGTGAAAGAAAAGAAATTAAGAAAACTGAAGAGGATTAACCTTCAAATAAAATACCACTTTAATTTCTGGCAAAGGCAATAAGTTTATGACATATTAAAGTTATTTTAAAAGCGATCAACTTTAATAAATACTTAACAAGAAAATTAAATTAAAAAAAACTAAGACGAAGCAATCAATGTCACAAAAAAACAGAAAGTAAAATAGGAAATATGGCAAAAGAACTGAAACAACTAGAAAGTAATGACAGGAAGAAAGTATGCATAAACACAACGCTGTCTCAAAAAAGATAGAAAAATATATAATAGTGAGAAAGACAGTATCGAGTAAAAAAATTGAAGACATAAGTACAGGAATTAATAAATATTAGAACGATTTGGTTTTCACGCTATTAAAGAAAAGGAAGCTAAAATGCAGGATAGGAGGATCAAAAAAATAGGAGTGCAAGGAAATACTAATATAATAAAGTAGACAGAATTAAACATAGGCACGGCAAATGTTAAAGGAATAAAATCAAGCAAAAAAGAATTAAACAAGTTTATTTGTGAAAAGAAGATAGAAATTATGGCGATTTAAGAAATATTTGTGAATCAAACTGCTGAAATACCTTATATATACGGATTCATAGAAACAATAAAATTGAGCACAAAACACTGCAAAGGAGTAGCATTTTATATAAAAGATGGATTACCCGCAGAATCAAAGCGTTGGTTATAGCGGATCTCAATCAAATAGAATTATTTTAGTGGAAGATTAATAGGTTTAGCAATTGATGATCGGCTGGAAGTGATAAATGTATAAAACACTACAACATCCGATTATGATTAACTAATACCCTTTTATGAAAGTCTATAATAATATGAAACAGCAGTAAGCAGCAAAGGACTATAAATTTTAATATTAGGGGATTTAATGCTCATATTCCCCATCTTTTATCGTATGAGTAGAATAGGCAAGGTTAATACTTATTTAACTTGATGAAAGATTATCTTTAGAATGTAAAGATCCAAATCAAGATCCAACCTTCATCACAACGTAAGTGAAGAGAAAATTGAAAATGGAATAATTCTAAACGATCAATATATCACGACTAACATCATCAGAACAAAATTCTATCAATAGGAGATCATTAGCCAAGTAAAACAAAGATAAAAAATGAGGAAGAATATCGAAAAAGCCCATAAATTAAAAGGATAAACTTTCAAATTTAAGGCATAAAAGGTTAAAGAGAGATTCAAAGAATGATTCGAGTAAATAGATTTTAGCGAATTCGAAAATTTAGATAGCGAAGCATACTATGAAAAATGAGCAGAATACATCCAAGAAGCGACCAAAGCGATATGTGGCTTTGTAATAAATTAAATGAGAAAATACTAAAATGCAGCAGAAAAAATAAAAATAAGAAAATAGTTTTAATAGTAGGCTCAATAAGTAAATATCTAATTAGAAAGAATGCTAAGAAATTGATAATTATATTAAAATGAGTGAGAAGAAAGAGAAAATTTAGACTGAATCAAAAAAAGATAGAAAAAATCAATTAAATATTTTCTTAGATGAAATTAATTAAAGAAGCTTAAACAACACTTGAAAAGAAATATAAAAATGATTAAAGTAGAGAAAATATGCACCATGGACATTAATAAACAAAAAAGATATCCAGAATTTCAAAAAAAGCTGAGAGGAGTTCTATAAAGTGATAGCAACAGATTACCAGACTCATACAGGAACACATAAATAATATAGGTTTAAAAAGAAGATTCAATGTGCTGAACTCTCCTAACGAAAAGCTGCAGGATCTGATGTAATATAAATAGGAGAAATAAGAGCTAGAGGAGATAAGTAATTTGCCAAACCTTAATATTAACATAAAAATAATAAATCTGGAGCTATGCCAATCAAAATTAAAGGATCTTTTATTATACTACTTCATAAAAAAGGTAGAGTGAAAAACCTATGAATTATAGGTTGATTTCACTTTTAATTCATTCAGTAAAAATCATAGATCTCTGATTATTTGGATAAATGAACTCATATTTGAGCAGATGTGACTATGAATTATAATATGGCTTCAAACAAGGCAAATTATATCATAGCAATCTACAATCTAAGAACTTTACAAGAATAACTTCAGCAAAATAATAAAGAAATGCAGTAATATTTATTGATATTAAAAAAACATTTGATTCCGTAATAAGAGAAGACATATGAAAAACACTAAATGAAATTGAAATATCTTAGTAAATAATCAAGCTCAATGTTGTATTTTACAAAGAAAGAAACAAAGATAAAAATAAATGATTTAATATCAGAACATTTTTAAACAGGGAAATTAGTTAAATTAAGTAGCACTTGTTCCCTAAGGTTATTCAATATTATAATTAATAAACTTCTCGACTAACTAAGATAAAATGAAATAGGAATAACCATAAGCATGGAATTAGAATAATATACAGAGGAAATATAGATGGGAGCATTTGCACATGCAGATGACATTGTAATGATGGTAAGTCCAGACTACAAGAGATGATTGAAATACTACAATAGTGATCGTAATAATAAAATGAAAATTGCAGATAAGACGTAGTGAATGCTATGAAATGGAAAGAAATTACAAAGTTGACAAATAATATAAATAAATTAAAAACAAATAGAAAGAGAGAAGGAATATAAATATTTAGGAAACTGATTTAAAGAAAATTTTTCTTTTGAATAAAATGAACTGTCATTATTATGTCAAAATGTGTAAGCATGAATTTTGGGTAAGCTAGTTAATTTCTTATATAAGGTTCTGTTCATTGATCAATTTGTTGATAGTAAGCATAAGAGATGAAGTTAATTATTTTAGATGTTAAACTTATTTTTTAGCTTCTTTTCTTCCAATTGTAGCATATAAAAATAATTACTAAATATTGCCTCCATTTTTTAACTAGGTATAATTTTTATTCTTTTTAATATCTTTGTTTTTTGCTATATTTATTACTTCTCCTACCTTTTTAAATAATTATTTAAATCTTCAATTTGAAAAGGTAATCTTTTTAATGAATTATACAATTAGTTTAGTTGTTTGTAAAAGATATAACTTTACTTTTTGATTATGAATGATTAAATTCTTTATAAAAACTCTTTTATTCTTATTTTTATCTTTACTATTCTATTTATATTTCATTTTTTATTTCGTTTTTAAAAAACTTACTAATCAAATTTTTACTTCATTTCATCTTACAATTTATTACTTCTTACAACTCTTTCTTTATCAAATTATTAGCTCATAAAAATGTGATAACACTAACTTTAAGATTTACAACCTTTTAAATCGAGATAATCTAGCAAAATTACCTTAAACAAATTACCTTTATCTCAATAGTTAGAGCACATTTTTTAATCATTTCCATAAGTCATGAGAGGAGTACATGAATCTGAAAATAAAAAATAGTTATACTCATTTCTAGCTAATCTTTCTTAAATGTTTAGCAATTAATTAAACAAATAAGCACCATTTACATCAAAATTAAGTTACTTAAAATTATAATAAAATGCTTAATACAGAATTGAGCTTAAAAGCTTCTATATATCTAATTAAGAAATAAAAGAACAGAAGATAAAATATAAAAATTAGAAATTTTAAATAATTAAGCCATTAACAAATTATTATTAAAACTATAATGATCCAATGGAGATTGAGTAATCAAACTTAAATACTAATAAAATATAAAAAATTAGATAATCAATCAGCTAATAAAAACAGCATCAATTATGTGCTGATTCTGTAGAAGGCTAGAAAACACAAAATTGCTGGAGATATCAAAATACAAACAAGCAAAAATAAAGAATTTCTTAAAAAGCATTTTTTATTTTTATTGTTTGTCTGAAAGCACTGCTACATTAGTAAATTATGCTATGTTGTTATGCTATTATTTATAAATTAATCTTATTATTTTCTATTTTAGTCTCTTTTCATTTATTTATAAAAGCTATCACTTTAATAAAAGTTAGATTTATCATTAATATTTAAACTATGCAATTTTAAACATATTTCTCTGAAAGAATAAAGAGAATGCCTTAGTTCTAGCAAACTATATATAGTATTAAAATTAAATTTATCATTTATTCATCAAATTTTAATTAATAAAACTATTATGAAATCATATAAAAATATGACTCCAAAGAAATAAATATCTTCTGTGAAAACATTTAACAATACACATAACTAAAATAAAAGTAAATGGTAAATAAATAGAAGTTATAACTTGTAAAGGCTAAATTATAAAAATAAATTAAAATTGTATTTTTTTGTAATATTTTCTTATTTTTTGTTATTAATAACTTTTATTTTTAAGATATCAAATTTTATTAAAAAAGATTTACTTAATTTACTTAATTTATTAGTAATATTCAATAGTGATCGAAATTATCGAAACATTTATAAAGTTTTAACATATTTGCAATCTTTAGTTTCTACTATTTTTTTATTTATATTAATTTGTTATTAAGTTATTCTGATAATAATTTTAATTAAACTAAAATAAAACCTATTATTATTAAATATATAATTAAGCTCAATATCATTTTAAAATTACTAATCATATATAAAGTTATAATTTTCCCATATAAGATCTAAATAATTAATCAAATGTGTACTAGACTAACTATAACATTATTATCAAGCTTATTTTATATTGTTATTTATACTATAAGTCTATAACCACTATAACTACTATTTTTATAAACAGAAATTATTAATGCGATATAACAGTTAATAGTTTTGTCACAAGCTAACCACTTATTTTAATTTAAATGTTCTCATTATTCTTTTTGTCTTAGTACATTATCAAATGAAACACATAAGCTTCTCTATAATGGAAATCTTCTTGCTAAAATATTATTTTAATATTTATTGCAAATACACATTCTTTTAAAAATAAAATCCAAATTAAAGTTTAAACATATCAGTCAAACCTTCCAAGTTTAGCGAGAGCTCTCGGGCAAGTTAGGCATATCTCTTTTGAGCTTGTCCATTCTTATTTGTGATGGCATCAAATACGAGATTACTCTCATTGCAGTTATTCACTGTTCCAGATTACCTACAAAATTCTCCGACTATTTTATATATTATCTGGTTAATTTTAGTATTAGGATATGCTTATTACTAGTTATGTTTACTTTAAATGCAAGACAGGAAGAAGATAGAAGAGGAAATGAATATAGTAACAAATCAAATTTTACATATAAGCCAAAGTGTGAATGATATTAATATTAATATTTAACTAAAAAGATTTTTGGACATCTTTAATTGTAAACATTTCTTCTTCCAATTAAAGACATTTAAAATTAAAAGTTTCATCACATCTCTTCCTCTTCATCAGCATTTTTTATCTATACGTTTTCTGATGATTCCTTCTTTTCTATTTTAATAACTCCATTCTTCGATCAAATAACAATCGGTGAAATGATTAGATTTATAAATCTAACTCTACTGCTTGATTGCTAGGAAATATATTTATAAATTTAATCATTAGGAATAAAACATTTTATTTCGAAATTCCCAATCTTTTACTATAATCATTCCCTTATGTCTGAATAGTAGTTACATTCCATTATATGCATAAAGGTGTCGTAATCTCCACAGATGCAGTAAGGGTTATCAATTTGATATCGACGGTTTTAAAAATATTTCGGAAATTGAATGATTGGGTGCTGAGCTTGTATATACTTATACTTTCTTTCTATATGATTTGTTCAGTTTAGTATAGTTAATTTCTAGAAATTTATATAGATTTTGAAATTATTGAGTATATATTTTAGCAGTAAGAGTTCTATTAAATCTTTAGGTTGCAGTTGTATAAAATTTATGCTAAATTTACATTTTTAAATGCTTAGTAAATGATTTTAAACTGCAATTATGTTCTGAGCTATCCAATTGAATATTATAATATGCAGTCACGTTTTTTAAGTCCTCAAAGTACTGATATCCTTATTTCCAGTTATTTTAGAAAAGCGCTCCGATAGTTGATTGTGGACAATAAATAGAGAGAGTGATCTAATAAATGTATTAATTATTATTTATAACTAATCTAATATCTTTTTAAATTTAAAATTAAGAGAAATTAAATTTAAATTAATAACTCAAAAAGTTAAAAAGCAAAAAAGCGAAAAAGGGTAAAAATTTAGTACTTTAATTCTAAATTAAAATAATTAATTTTATTTTATAAAGACGTTTAACTTTCAAAACCTGAATCTGGAGAAGCTGTTGCTTAAATGCATTATAAATCAATAAATTTAGCTGCTTATGTTTTAAAGATCATTTTTTTCTTATCTTCAAAAAACTAAACCTAAAATATCTGTTTTCGAAGGATCAGGAGATTTTATAAGTAAAGGAAAAAGACACAATATAATGTTCGAACTATAAAAATGTTTAGATCTTCTAAGATTTAGAAGAAGCTTACTACACAGGAAGCAGCCTAATATATATTTACTTTTGCTAACTCTGACTTTGAAAAGATCTACAATAATTATGTGAAAGTAAGGAATCAAGTATATATTTAATCTAATTAATGAGAAATTAAGGATATTCACTCATTTTTTGATGCAGTTGGAGTTTCTATGACTAAAATTAAATGCTAAATGTATTAAATTTAATTCTTAAATTAAAGTTTATGGAAATATAGTTTAAACATCTTGATAGTTTATTAATCTGATTTAAGTATTAGAAGTATTGAAATAAAAGGTTTATGAGTTTATTAGTGATTGAAGTAAGCAGGTTTTTACGATTTTATAGGAACTTTTCTAATTCGATTAAAATTAGCTTCGTAGCGAGTTTAATTCAAATTTTTTTTCAGAAGGAGCTAATGTTTTTTTCTTGATTAATATTAGGTTGAAATATAATAAGGTAATTTTTTTATTACTTTTAAATAAATAAAGCCTAGTTATGATATTAGTTATCGAATATAAATTAATTACTTAGTTTGCTTATTTATTTTCATCTCTATTTGGATAAAAATTAAAGATTCCACTATAAATTTACAAATCATTATTAGAAATGCTTTAATAGACATAATTAAACATATCAAAGCTTATTTGAAAAATGAAATAAAAGCTTACTGTTTAAAAATCGTAAACTAAAATTAGTGATAATGTAAACATTTCATTTCTAGTTAGTCTATTTACTACAACTTTATTATATTAAATTTCTATAACCAATTTCACTTAGAATAAGCATTAAATATAAGTAATCAATTATTTTAGTTAATTATTTTAAGAGGGATCTTTATAAATAAAAATGTTAATGAACTATTAGTAATAAAATAGAGTAATTCGAAGTATACTTAATAAGTTAATTATTTAATTTTGTTTGAATTAAGCCAAAAAATTATTTAGATGGGTTAATTTAATTAAGCAATTTTATTATAAGCTATAAATATGAAAATGGAAAAAAAATACAATTTACTAAATCCATTTTTTTGAGAAAACTCTTTAGATAACGAAACAGTTCCCTTAGAATAATACCATTTCTTCTATTTAAATATGAAATCTTACCAAATTTGTGCTTCTAAAGACTTGTTAATAAGATCAACTACGATAAAAGTTAAGGTATTTTTTAATATTTTTAGACTATGTCATAACTGGTCACTCCTCATATATTTACTCGGTAGCCATATCAAATGACCTGATTGAATTGTATCTAGTTCAGATACCCTGAAAATTCTATAAAGATCTGGAATTTCCAGATTGGTGCCCTAAGAACTTTGAAGGGACACACTTCTATCATTTGATCGGTAGTTATCTCCTCTAACTAGAAATGAATCATATCAGCATCTAATGATAAAACGATCAAGATCTGGGATTTCAAGACTGGCCAGCTTATTCAAACTCTTTCTGGTCATTCAAGTTATGTTTTATCTGTAATTTTATCTTTGGACACTAAGTATATAATATCGAGTTCTTCTGATAAATCAATTAAGATATGAGACTTCTCTACTGGTTAGCTAGTTCGTACTCTCCAAGGTCACACGAAAGGTGTATCAAATATTCACTTAAATTCTGATTAAAGTGCTATATTTTCTGGTTCTTATGACCATTTAATCAAGATATGAAATTTTAATACGGGTGTGTGTATATAGACTCTTTAAGGGCATACATAACCAATTGAATCTATAGCATTGAGTAGTGACAATAAATGGGTAGTATCTGGAGCAGATGACAATACTGTGAGGAAGTGGAGGATTGCGAGTTAAGAGTTGAGGAATTAATTTATTTAAGACTAATTAAATTTTAGGGTTTAATTTTTAAATTATTAAAAGTAGATAAAAAGTATATATTTGATATTAGTTTTTTTATAAAGTTTAAAAGGATTTTTTTAATTTTTATTGAAGGTATTTATATTTAATGTTTATGCTTCTTAGTTATTTTAAAGGCCTTAATATTGTTTGGTATTATGTAATAAAGGATATTAAGATTTGAAGGTTAATTAATTTAGATTATGTCTTTGCATATTTATAAAAATTTTAGAGGTTGTTTGTTAATTTGGTTTTTTTATTTAGTGAATAAAGATAATATTTTTACATTTTTTAGTTATTTTTTAAATATAAGTATCAATGAAATAAATTTAATTTCAAAGTTATTTTTTAATTGAGATAACATTATAATCATTATAATCATTATAATCATTATTAATTAATCTTAAAAGATTATTTAGGCCATTTTTCGCTCAGCGATTTATCTGCCAAAGATTTTTGATAGAATAAATTTAATTTTATAATATCTATAAAAGGAAAAATAGAATAAAAGTTTTAAATATTCGAATGTTTTAAAAAAATGAATTTAAAAAAATCTAAACTATAAATGCAAATAGATCTGAAATGGGGTAAGTATAAATCTATAGGAACGTAGGTATAATATAGAATTATAATAAGTTAATAAGCCAAATATAATCATAATATGTGGATTAAGTAAAAATCGTTAATATAGTTCTCCCTTATACTTAAAAGTAAAATTGAATTTGTTAGTATATTTAGTTCTTCTCCTATAGGGAATAAGTATAAAATAATTTTATTATTAAATTTTACGTAAGCAATAAATTAAAAATAGCTAGTAGAAAAATAAAATAAGAAATTGATGATAAATATCAAATAAAAGAATCACAAGCAGAAAGAGCAACTAATCGTTTATAATATAATACTTACTTATCAAATAAATAAAAATAATTTTTATTTATCAAATAGAATATTTATTTAAATTAAAGTTTTTTATTTTTAAACTATGAAAAGGAAAATTTTGATAAACTTAAATTAAATCATATTTAATTAATACAGTTAACATAATAAAATACTTCTAACTCAAAAATTTAAAAAATATCGTAAAATAAGTTACAAAATTTCTATAATACATTTATTTTATATTAAATGTATAAAGGAAAATTACACAAAGTAATCCTAAAGGAAAATCCATTTTTATTTTAATTTAATTTAAAATGCTATAAATTATATTTTTAGTAAATTTAATAAAGCAAGCTTGATTTTTGTTTCAATGAAATTTCAAAATATAATATATAAAATAATGTAAAAAACTAAATTTTAAAAATTAAAACTTATTCTAAATTTAATTTTTAACAGCCAACTTTTAGGATTATAAAAAATGTAAATAATTTTGTTTAATTTATAAAAAAATAAGGTTTTAAAGCAAAAGATATTGCCTAATAAAAAGTTTCTGTATTATTTGAAATATAATAAGATAATAAATAATATTTGATAATGAAAGTTTGAATATTAAATAAATAAAATTTAATAAATAGATTGATAAATATTAAAATATTAGTGATTAAGCTAATTTAAAAGCGTTAATTTTGATAAAAGTATAAATAATCTATTTATAGGCATAAATAATAAGGGAATATAAGATTAAATTTTTAATTATTTTAAATTTTAATTTTTACTAAAATATTAAATAGTTTTAAATAAATAAAAAACTAATTTTACTAAAGTTTCTAAATACTAAATTTTGTAAAAATTATAAGTATATAGCATGGTTTCACATGTAAAAGCTAAGTTGTTCTAAATTTAAAAAATATTATTTTGAGATTAAATCAAACTATTTATTTATTTTCTTTAAAAACACAATTATGAAAGAATATTCATAATTATACTATAAGAAAGATAATCTAAGTTTATACCATTTAATTTTCTTAATTTATCTAATATAGTCTTAATATATCACCAATATAATATAACAACCTACAAATAATTAAACTAACAATCTTAATTACACTACAATCAATATACATAACTCTATAAATCTATAATAATCATTTAATATATATCTACTGTAGAACATTTATACATCAAATTAGAATTTACAATCAAACCTTTGCTAAAGTTGGAAGCTTTAAGAATCAAAAGTTATATCATATAACAAACATTTGCTAGCAAATGATTTAAATTATTTGAATAAATCTAAGTATCTTTATACTTAGTAATAATAAAAATGATATTCTAATATAATACATATTAGCAAATGAAAGTAATTAAAATAATTAATATAATATTCATTATATCAAAAACATTAAAGCTAAAGCTTTTTAAATTTATTAAAATATACTAAGTGTAAGATAAAGCTATTACTATTATATCTATATTCATAATATATTTAAAATATTTTGTTTAATATAAATTTTAAAAAGATTAATCATTTATTTCAATTTAAAAGATCTTATCAAAAACTAAATTAAAACATTTTCGTATTCATTTTCTAATTATAAATAGTCATTATTTATTACTTATTAATCTATTTTATTTATAGTTTACAGATTCTAATTATATGTATTCAAGCTAGATTATTTTAACATAAAACTTAATTCTTAAAAATCTACTTTTTTATAAGATTAACAGTGATAAGGTAGTGATAAGGTGAAATTATAGTTTAAAAGGAAAATATTTACATGCAAAATTATTTATAAAACCAAAAATTAATTTTATAAGAAATTAATTTAAGTTTTGCAAGAATTGAAGCACAGATATAAAAGTAAATGTCTAAATATAGTAATTCCAAAAGACATAGATGCAATGTTAGACAAATTAAACTACAAGGAGATTTATTATTTAGTAAATTCATCTAGAAATAAGAATTATAGCATTATAATAGATTTATTGAAGAAATTTATCTTCAAGCTTCATATCTTTTTTGTCTTATTAAATAATAGAAAAATCAAAAATATGTAGTTTTAAAATTTTTATATGATATGTATAGTTATATTTAAAATATGCACTAATTAATAAGATGGCTGTAGCTGAGGTTTATTTTTCTGATCAAAGCTTCTAGTCTTATGATAAGGTCGAGTTGCTATTCGCTGAGAAGTTCTCTGGTAAGAGTCAGGCTTAACATATGAACAAAATCTTTCCGATTATCCACTCTTGCTAGCGCTTTGAAATATGATGGCTCAAAGTTATCGAATCCAGGCCGAAGCTTATTGAATTAAGTAGCAGGATATCTACGTTGTGTGCATTAAGAGAGTGTTATTGGTCCTCTAGCAGAAGTTTCCAGTCCCTCGAAAGAGAAATTAAAAAATTTATAATTAATTAATTGTAAACTGCTTATTACTCTTTAGGATACCTTTCACTAATAAGAAGCTGAATTGAAAAGATTTGTCACTTTGTTTGGTGAAATCTAAATATGTAATTTACCGAATGATGAACCAAATTGAAGATGGTATCATATAATTAGTTATTGCTATTATAATTATATGGAAATATTAATAAAATATAGGCATTAAAAATATTAAAATTTAATTAATTTATAAGAATGAAATTAAAATATTTTGCTTTAAATAAAAAATAAATTTATTAAACATAAATAAGAGTTTAATAATCTTCTTATTATAAGCATTAAACTAATATCTATTTAAACTAATTTTATTATTTATTTTACTTTTATTTCATTAAACTAAATCTTTTTTATTTTAACTAATACTATAATTAATAAAAATCTATAAGTCTAATTTTAGTTTAATAAATGGATTAGATAAGTTGTAAAATATGTAAAAATAATTGATTCTTTATAAAAGATTCCTAAGATACTTAATTGTAGTTTCCCAATGTTCCAAAAAATTGTTAAAATTGGTCTTAATGTCGCTCAATAAGTATTTTGAAAACATATTAGTAAATATTTAAAGGCTAATTATCTGAGTTAAAAGTCTATATTTCAACAGAAAAATTTGAGAAGCAGCTTCATGCATTTCAACAAAAAGCAAAACTAAATAAAAATTTATAGAATGTTTGCAAATATTTAGATAATAGAAGACATAGTTAATTAGTTGCATTAAAGTTATATTGAT